>JAQZCD010000018.1:15000-82500 GCA_030864225.1 Capsicum baccatum var. pendulum | reverse complement strand
CCCCCCCCCCCCCCCCCCCCCCCCCCCCCCCCCCCCCCCCCCCCCCCCCCCCCCCCCCCCCCCCCCCCCCCCCCCCCCCCCCCCCCCCCCCCCCCCCCCCCCCCCCCCCCCCCCCCCCCCCCCCCCCCCCCCCCCCCCCCCCCCCCCCCCCCCCCCCCCCCCCCCCCCCCCCCCCCCCCCCCCCCCCCCCCCCCCCCCCCCCCCCCCCCCCCCCCCCCCCCCCCCCCCCCCCCCCCCCCCCCCCCCCCCCCCCCCCCCCCCCCCCCCCCCCCCCCCCCCCCCCCCCCCCCCCCCCCCCCCCCCCCCCCCCCCCCCCCCCCCCCCCCCCCCCCCCCCCCCCCCCCCCCCCCCCCCCCCCCCCCCCCCCCCCCCCCCCCCCCCCCCCCCCCCCCCCCCCCCCCCCCCCCCCCCCCCCCCCCCCCCCCCCCCCCCCCCCCCCCCCCCCCCCCCCCCCCCCCCCCCCCCCCCCCCCCCCCCCCCCCCCCCCCCCCCCCCCCCCCCCCCCCCCCCCCCCCCCCCCCCCCCCCCCCCCCCCCCCCCCCCCCCCCCCCCCCCCCCCCCCCCCCCCCCCCCCCCCCCCCCCCCCCCCCCCCCCCCCCCCCCCCCCCCCCCCCCCCCCCCCCCCCCCCCCCCCCCCCCCCCCCCCCCCCCCCCCCCCCCCCCCCCCCCCCCCCCCCCCCCCCCCCCCCCCCCCCCCCCCCCCCCCCCCCCCCCCCCCCCCCCCCCCCCCCCCCCCCCCCCCCCCCCCCCCCCCCCCCCCCCCCCCCCCCCCCCCCCCCCCCCCCCCCCCCCCCCCCCCCCCCCCCCCCCCCCCCCCCCCCCCCCCCCCCCCCCCCCCCCCCCCCCCCCCCCCCCCCCCCCCCCCCCCCCCCCCCCCCCCCCCCCCCCCCCCCCCCCCCCCCCCCCCCCCCCCCCCCCCCCCCCCCCCCCCCCCCCCCCCCCCCCCCCCCCCCCCCCCCCCCCCCCCCCCCCCCCCCCCCCCCCCCCCCCCCCCCCCCCCCCCCCCCCCCCCCCCCCCCCCCCCCCCCCCCCCCCCCCCCCCCCCCCCCCCCCCCCCCCCCCCCCCCCCCCCCCCCCCCCCCCCCCCCCCCCCCCCCCCCCCCCCCCCCCCCCCCCCCCCCCCCCCCCCCCCCCCCCCCCCCCCCCCCCCCCCCCCCCCCCCCCCCCCCCCCCCCCCCCCCCCCCCCCCCCCCCCCCCCCCCCCCCCCCCCCCCCCCCCCCCCCCCCCCCCCCCCCCCCCCCCCCCCCCCCCCCCCCCCCCCCCCCCCCCCCCCCCCCCCCCCCCCCCCCCCCCCCCCCCCCCCCCCCCCCCCCCCCCCCCCCCCCCCCCCCCCCCCCCCCCCCCCCCCCCCCCCCCCCCCCCCCCCCCCCCCCCCCCCCCCCCCCCCCCCCCCCCCCCCCCCCCCCCCCCCCCCCCCCCCCCCCCCCCCCCCCCCCCCCCCCCCCCCCCCCCCCCCCCCCCCCCCCCCCCCCCCCCCCCCCCCCCCCCCCCCCCCCCCCCCCCCCCCCCCCCCCCCCCCCCCCCCCCCCCCCCCCCCCCCCCCCCCCCCCCCCCCCCCCCCCCCCCCCCCCCCCCCCCCCCCCCCCCCCCCCCCCCCCCCCCCCCCCCCCCCCCCCCCCCCCCCCCCCCCCCCCCCCCCCCCCCCCCCCCCCCCCCCCCCCCCCCCCCCCCCCCCCCCCCCCCCCCCCCCCCCCCCCCCCCCCCCCCCCCCCCCCCCCCCCCCCCCCCCCCCCCCCCCCCCCCCCCCCCCCCCCCCCCCCCCCCCCCCCCCCCCCCCCCCCCCCCCCCCCCCCCCCCCCCCCCCCCCCCCCCCCCCCCCCCCCCCCCCCCCCCCCCCCCCCCCCCCCCCCCCCCCCCCCCCCCCCCCCCCCCCCCCCCCCCCCCCCCCCCCCCCCCCCCCCCCCCACCCCCCCCCCCCCCCCCCCCCCCCCCCCCCCCCCCCCCCCCCCCCCCCCCCCCCCCCCCCCCCCCCCCCCCCCCCCCCCCCCCCCCCCCCCCCCCCCCCCCCCCCCCCCCCCCCCCCCCCCCCCCCCCCCCCCCCCCCCCCCCCCCCCCCCCCCCCCCCCCCCCCCCCCCCCCCCCCCCCCCCCCCCCCCCCCCCCCCCCCCCCCCCCCCCCCCCCCCCCCCCCCCCCCCCCCCCCCCCCCCCCCCCCCCCCCCCCCCCCCCCCCCCCCCCCCCCCCCCCCCCCCCCCCCCCCCCCCCCCCCCCCCCCCCCCCCCCCCCCCCCCCCCCCCCCCCCCCCCCCCCCCCCCCCCCCCCCCCCCCCCCCCCCCCCCCCCCCCCCCCCCCCCCCCCCCCCCCCCCCCCCCCCCCCCCCCCCCCCCCCCCCCCCCCCCCCCCCCCCCCCCCCCCCCCCCCCCCCCCCCCCCCCCCCCCCCCCCCCCCCCCCCCCCCCCCCCCCCCCCCCCCCCCCCCCCCCCCCCCCCCCCCCCCCCCCCCCCCCCCCCCCCCCCCCCCCCCCCCCCCCCCCCCCCCCCCCCCCCCCCCCCCCCCCCCCCCCCCCCCCCCCCCCCCCCCCCCCCCCCCCCCCCCCCCCCCCCCCCCCCCCCCCCCCCCCCCCCCCCCCCCCCCCCCCCCCCCCCCCCCCCCCCCCCCCCCCCCCCCCCCCCCCCCCCCCCCCCCCCCCCCCCCCCCCCCCCCCCCCCCCCCCCCCCCCCCCCCCCCCCCCCCCCCCCCCCCCCCCCCCCCCCCCCCCCCCCCCCCCCCCCCCCCCCCCCCCCCCCCCCCCCCCCCCCCCCCCCCCCCCCCCCCCCCCCCCCCCCCCCCCCCCCCCCCCCCCCCCCCCCCCCCCCCCCCCCCCCCCCCCCCCCCCCCCCCCCCCCCCCCCCCCCCCCCCCCCCCCCCCCCCCCCCCCCCCCCCCCCCCCCCCCCCCCCCCCCCCCCCCCCCCCCCCCCCCCCCCCCCCCCCCCCCCCCCCCCCCCCCCCCCCCCCCCCCCCCCCCCCCCCCCCCCCCCCCCCCCCCCCCCCCCCCCCCCCCCCCCCCCCCCCCCCCCCCCCCCCCCCCCCCCCCCCCCCCCCCCCCCCCCCCCCCCCCCCCCCCCCCCCCCCCCCCCCCCCCCCCCCCCCCCCCCCCCCCCCCCCCCCCCCCCCCCCCCCCCCCCCCCCCCCCCCCCCCCCCCCCCCCCCCCCCCCCCCCCCCCCCCCCCCCCCCCCCCCCCCCCCCCCCCCCCCCCCCCCCCCCCCCCCCCCCCCCCCCCCCCCCCCCCCCCCCCCCCCCCCCCCCCCCCCCCCCCCCCCCCCCCCCCCCCCCCCCCCCCCCCCCCCCCCCCCCCCCCCCCCCCCCCCCCCCCCCCCCCCCCCCCCCCCCCCCCCCCCCCCCCCCCCCCCCCCCCCCCCCCCCCCCCCCCCCCCCCCCCCCCCCCCCCCCCCCCCCCCCCCCCCCCCCCCCCCCCCCCCCCCCCCCCCCCCCCCCCCCCCCCCCCCCCCCCCCCCCCCCCCCCCCCCCCCCCCCCCCCCCCCCCCCCCCCCCCCCCCCCCCCCCCCCCCCCCCCCCCCCCCCCCCCCCCCCCCCCCCCCCCCCCCCCCCCCCCCCCCCCCCCCCCCCCCCCCCCCCCCCCCCCCCCCCCCCCCCCCCCCCCCCCCCCCCCCCCCCCCCCCCCCCCCCCCCCCCCCCCCCCCCCCCCCCCCCCCCCCCCCCCCCCCCCCCCCCCCCCCCCCCCCCCCCCCCCCCCCCCCCCCCCCCCCCCCCCCCCCCCCCCCCCCCCCCCCCCCCCCCCCCCCCCCCCCCCCCCCCCCCCCCCCCCCCCCCCCCCCCCCCCCCCCCCCCCCCCCCCCCCCCCCCCCCCCCCCCCCCCCCCCCCCCCCCCCCCCCCCCCCCCCCCCCCCCCCCCCCCCCCCCCCCCCCCCCCCCCCCCCCCCCCCCCCCCCCCCCCCCCCCCCCCCCCCCCCCCCCCCCCCCCCCCCCCCCCCCCCCCCCCCCCCCCCCCCCCCCCCCCCCCCCCCCCCCCCCCCCCCCCCCCCCCCCCCCCCCCCCCCCCCCCCCCCCCCCCCCCCCCCCCCCCCCCCCCCCCCCCCCCCCCCCCCCCCCCCCCCCCCCCCCCCCCCCCCCCCCCCCCCCCCCCCCCCCCCCCCCCCCCCCCCCCCCCCCCCCCCCCCCCCCCCCCCCCCCCCCCCCCCCCCCCCCCCCCCCCCCCCCCCCCCCCCCCCCCCCCCCCCCCCCCCCCCCCCCCCCCCCCCCCCCCCCCCCCCCCCCCCCCCCCCCCCCCCCCCCCCCCCCCCCCCCCCCCCCCCCCCCCCCCCCCCCCCCCCCCCCCCCCCCCCCCCCCCCCCCCCCCCCCCCCCCCCCCCCCCCCCCCCCCCCCCCCCCCCCCCCCCCCCCCCCCCCCCCCCCCCCCCCCCCCCCCCCCCCCCCCCCCCCCCCCCCCCCCCCCCCCCCCCCCCCCCCCCCCCCCCCCCCCCCCCCCCCCCCCCCCCCCCCCCCCCCCCCCCCCCCCCCCCCCCCCCCCCCCCCCCCCCCCCCCCCCCCCCCCCCCCCCCCCCCCCCCCCCCCCCCCCCCCCCCCCCCCCCCCCCCCCCCCCCCCCCCCCCCCCCCCCCCCCCCCCCCCCCCCCCCCCCCCCCCCCCCCCCCCCCCCCCCCCCCCCCCCCCCCCCCCCCCCCCCCCCCCCCCCCCCCCCCCCCCCCCCCCCCCCCCCCCCCCCCCCCCCCCCCCCCCCCCCCCCCCCCCCCCCCCCCCCCCCCCCCCCCCCCCCCCCCCCCCCCCCCCCCCCCCCCCCCCCCCCCCCCCCCCCCCCCCCCCCCCCCCCCCCCCCCCCCCCCCCCCCCCCCCCCCCCCCCCCCCCCCCCCCCCCCCCCCCCCCCCCCCCCCCCCCCCCCCCCCCCCCCCCCCCCCCCCCCCCCCCCCCCCCCCCCCCCCCCCCCCCCCCCCCCCCCCCCCCCCCCCCCCCCCCCCCCCCCCCCCCCCCCCCCCCCCCCCCCCCCCCCCCCCCCCCCCCCCCCCCCCCCCCCCCCCCCCCCCCCCCCCCCCCCCCCCCCCCCCCCCCCCCCCCCCCCCCCCCCCCCCCCCCCCCCCCCCCCCCCCCCCCCCCCCCCCCCCCCCCCCCCCCCCCCCCCCCCCCCCCCCCCCCCCCCCCCCCCCCCCCCCCCCCCCCCCCCCCCCCCCCCCCCCCCCCCCCCCCCCCCCCCCCCCCCCCCCCCCCCCCCCCCCCCCCCCCCCCCCCCCCCCCCCCCCCCCCCCCCCCCCCCCCCCCCCCCCCCCCCCCCCCCCCCCCCCCCCCCCCCCCCCCCCCCCCCCCCCCCCCCCCCCCCCCCCCCCCCCCCCCCCCCCCCCCCCCCCCCCCCCCCCCCCCCCCCCCCCCCCCCCCCCCCCCCCCCCCCCCCCCCCCCCCCCCCCCCCCCCCCCCCCCCCCCCCCCCCCCCCCCCCCCCCCCCCCCCCCCCCCCCCCCCCCCCCCCCCCCCCCCCCCCCCCCCCCCCCCCCCCCCCCCCCCCCCCCCCCCCCCCCCCCCCCCCCCCCCCCCCCCCCCCCCCCCCCCCCCCCCCCCCCCCCCCCCCCCCCCCCCCCCCCCCCCCCCCCCCCCCCCCCCCCCCCCCCCCCCCCCCCCCCCCCCCCCCCCCCCCCCCCCCCCCCCCCCCCCCCCCCCCCCCCCCCCCCCCCCCCCCCCCCCCCCCCCCCCCCCCCCCCCCCCCCCCCCCCCCCCCCCCCCCCCCCCCCCCCCCCCCCCCCCCCCCCCCCCCCCCCCCCCCCCCCCCCCCCCCCCCCCCCCCCCCCCCCCCCCCCCCCCCCCCCCCCCCCCCCCCCCCCCCCCCCCCCCCCCCCCCCCCCCCCCCCCCCCCCCCCCCCCCCCCCCCCCCCCCCCCCCCCCCCCCCCCCCCCCCCCCCCCCCCCCCCCCCCCCCCCCCCCCCCCCCCCCCCCCCCCCCCCCCCCCCCCCCCCCCCCCCCCCCCCCCCCCCCCCCCCCCCCCCCCCCCCCCCCCCCCCCCCCCCCCCCCCCCCCCCCCCCCCCCCCCCCCCCCCCCCCCCCCCCCCCCCCCCCCCCCCCCCCCCCCCCCCCCCCCCCCCCCCCCCCCCCCCCCCCCCCCCCCCCCCCCCCCCCCCCCCCCCCCCCCCCCCCCCCCCCCCCCCCCCCCCCCCCCCCCCCCCCCCCCCCCCCCCCCCCCCCCCCCCCCCCCCCCCCCCCCCCCCCCCCCCCCCCCCCCCCCCCCCCCCCCCCCCCCCCCCCCCCCCCCCCCCCCCCCCCCCCCCCCCCCCCCCCCCCCCCCCCCCCCCCCCCCCCCCCCCCCCCCCCCCCCCCCCCCCCCCCCCCCCCCCCCCCCCCCCCCCCCCCCCCCCCCCCCCCCCCCCCCCCCCCCCCCCCCCCCCCCCCCCCCCCCCCCCCCCCCCCCCCCCCCCCCCCCCCCCCCCCCCCCCCCCCCCCCCCCCCCCCCCCCCCCCCCCCCCCCCCCCCCCCCCCCCCCCCCCCCCCCCCCCCCCCCCCCCCCCCCCCCCCCCCCCCCCCCCCCCCCCCCCCCCCCCCCCCCCCCCCCCCCCCCCCCCCCCCCCCCCCCCCCCCCCCCCCCCCCCCCCCCCCCCCCCCCCCCCCCCCCCCCCCCCCCCCCCCCCCCCCCCCCCCCCCCCCCCCCCCCCCCCCCCCCCCCCCCCCCCCCCCCCCCCCCCCCCCCCCCCCCCCCCCCCCCCCCCCCCCCCCCCCCCCCCCCCCCCCCCCCCCCCCCCCCCCCCCCCCCCCCCCCCCCCCCCCCCCCCCCCCCCCCCCCCCCCCCCCCCCCCCCCCCCCCCCCCCCCCCCCCCCCCCCCCCCCCCCCCCCCCCCCCCCCCCCCCCCCCCCCCCCCCCCCCCCCCCCCCCCCCCCCCCCCCCCCCCCCCCCCCCCCCCCCCCCCCCCCCCCCCCCCCCCCCCCCCCCCCCCCCCCCCCCCCCCCCCCCCCCCCCCCCCCCCCCCCCCCCCCCCCCCCCCCCCCCCCCCCCCCCCCCCCCCCCCCCCCCCCCCCCCCCCCCCCCCCCCCCCCCCCCCCCCCCCCCCCCCCCCCCCCCCCCCCCCCCCCCCCCCCCCCCCCCCCCCCCCCCCCCCCCCCCCCCCCCCCCCCCCCCCCCCCCCCCCCCCCCCCCCCCCCCCCCCCCCCCCCCCCCCCCCCCCCCCCCCCCCCCCCCCCCCCCCCCCCCCCCCCCCCCCCCCCCCCCCCCCCCCCCCCCCCCCCCCCCCCCCCCCCCCCCCCCCCCCCCCCCCCCCCCCCCCCCCCCCCCCCCCCCCCCCCCCCCCCCCCCCCCCCCCCCCCCCCCCCCCCCCCCCCCCCCCCCCCCCCCCCCCCCCCCCCCCCCCCCCCCCCCCCCCCCCCCCCCCCCCCCCCCCCCCCCCCCCCCCCCCCCCCCCCCCCCCCCCCCCCCCCCCCCCCCCCCCCCCCCCCCCCCCCCCCCCCCCCCCCCCCCCCCCCCCCCCCCCCCCCCCCCCCCCCCCCCCCCCCCCCCCCCCCCCCCCCCCCCCCCCCCCCCCCCCCCCCCCCCCCCCCCCCCCCCCCCCCCCCCCCCCCCCCCCCCCCCCCCCCCCCCCCCCCCCCCCCCCCCCCCCCCCCCCCCCCCCCCCCCCCCCCCCCCCCCCCCCCCCCCCCCCCCCCCCCCCCCCCCCCCCCCCCCCCCCCCCCCCCCCCCCCCCCCCCCCCCCCCCCCCCCCCCCCCCCCCCCCCCCCCCCCCCCCCCCCCCCCCCCCCCCCCCCCCCCCCCCCCCCCCCCCCCCCCCCCCCCCCCCCCCCCCCCCCCCCCCCCCCCCCCCCCCCCCCCCCCCCCCCCCCCCCCCCCCCCCCCCCCCCCCCCCCCCCCCCCCCCCCCCCCCCCCCCCCCCCCCCCCCCCCCCCCCCCCCCCCCCCCCCCCCCCCCCCCCCCCCCCCCCCCCCCCCCCCCCCCCCCCCCCCCCCCCCCCCCCCCCCCCCCCCCCCCCCCCCCCCCCCCCCCCCCCCCCCCCCCCCCCCCCCCCCCCCCCCCCCCCCCCCCCCCCCCCCCCCCCCCCCCCCCCCCCCCCCCCCCCCCCCCCCCCCCCCCCCCCCCCCCCCCCCCCCCCCCCCCCCCCCCCCCCCCCCCCCCCCCCCCCCCCCCCCCCCCCCCCCCCCCCCCCCCCCCCCCCCCCCCCCCCCCCCCCCCCCCCCCCCCCCCCCCCCCCCCCCCCCCCCCCCCCCCCCCCCCCCCCCCCCCCCCCCCCCCCCCCCCCCCCCCCCCCCCCCCCCCCCCCCCCCCCCCCCCCCCCCCCCCCCCCCCCCCCCCCCCCCCCCCCCCCCCCCCCCCCCCCCCCCCCCCCCCCCCCCCCCCCCCCCCCCCCCCCCCCCCCCCCCCCCCCCCCCCCCCCCCCCCCCCCCCCCCCCCCCCCCCCCCCCCCCCCCCCCCCCCCCCCCCCCCCCCCCCCCCCCCCCCCCCCCCCCCCCCCCCCCCCCCCCCCCCCCCCCCCCCCCCCCCCCCCCCCCCCCCCCCCCCCCCCCCCCCCCCCCCCCCCCCCCCCCCCCCCCCCCCCCCCCCCCCCCCCCCCCCCCCCCCCCCCCCCCCCCCCCCCCCCCCCCCCCCCCCCCCCCCCCCCCCCCCCCCCCCCCCCCCCCCCCCCCCCCCCCCCCCCCCCCCCCCCCCCCCCCCCCCCCCCCCCCCCCCCCCCCCCCCCCCCCCCCCCCCCCCCCCCCCCCCCCCCCCCCCCCCCCCCCCCCCCCCCCCCCCCCCCCCCCCCCCCCCCCCCCCCCCCCCCCCCCCCCCCCCCCCCCCCCCCCCCCCCCCCCCCCCCCCCCCCCCCCCCCCCCCCCCCCCCCCCCCCCCCCCCCCCCCCCCCCCCCCCCCCCCCCCCCCCCCCCCCCCCCCCCCCCCCCCCCCCCCCCCCCCCCCCCCCCCCCCCCCCCCCCCCCCCCCCCCCCCCCCCCCCCCCCCCCCCCCCCCCCCCCCCCCCCCCCCCCCCCCCCCCCCCCCCCCCCCCCCCCCCCCCCCCCCCCCCCCCCCCCCCCCCCCCCCCCCCCCCCCCCCCCCCCCCCCCCCCCCCCCCCCCCCCCCCCCCCCCCCCCCCCCCCCCCCCCCCCCCCCCCCCCCCCCCCCCCCCCCCCCCCCCCCCCCCCCCCCCCCCCCCCCCCCCCCCCCCCCCCCCCCCCCCCCCCCCCCCCCCCCCCCCCCCCCCCCCCCCCCCCCCCCCCCCCCCCCCCCCCCCCCCCCCCCCCCCCCCCCCCCCCCCCCCCCCCCCCCCCCCCCCCCCCCCCCCCCCCCCCCCCCCCCCCCCCCCCCCCCCCCCCCCCCCCCCCCCCCCCCCCCCCCCCCCCCCCCCCCCCCCCCCCCCCCCCCCCCCCCCCCCCCCCCCCCCCCCCCCCCCCCCCCCCCCCCCCCCCCCCCCCCCCCCCCCCCCCCCCCCCCCCCCCCCCCCCCCCCCCCCCCCCCCCCCCCCCCCCCCCCCCCCCCCCCCCCCCCCCCCCCCCCCCCCCCCCCCCCCCCCCCCCCCCCCCCCCCCCCCCCCCCCCCCCCCCCCCCCCCCCCCCCCCCCCCCCCCCCCCCCCCCCCCCCCCCCCCCCCCCCCCCCCCCCCCCCCCCCCCCCCCCCCCCCCCCCCCCCCCCCCCCCCCCCCCCCCCCCCCCCCCCCCCCCCCCCCCCCCCCCCCCCCCCCCCCCCCCCCCCCCCCCCCCCCCCCCCCCCCCCCCCCCCCCCCCCCCCCCCCCCCCCCCCCCCCCCCCCCCCCCCCCCCCCCCCCCCCCCCCCCCCCCCCCCCCCCCCCCCCCCCCCCCCCCCCCCCCCCCCCCCCCCCCCCCCCCCCCCCCCCCCCCCCCCCCCCCCCCCCCCCCCCCCCCCCCCCCCCCCCCCCCCCCCCCCCCCCCCCCCCCCCCCCCCCCCCCCCCCCCCCCCCCCCCCCCCCCCCCCCCCCCCCCCCCCCCCCCCCCCCCCCCCCCCCCCCCCCCCCCCCCCCCCCCCCCCCCCCCCCCCCCCCCCCCCCCCCCCCCCCCCCCCCCCCCCCCCCCCCCCCCCCCCCCCCCCCCCCCCCCCCCCCCCCCCCCCCCCCCCCCCCCCCCCCCCCCCCCCCCCCCCCCCCCCCCCCCCCCCCCCCCCCCCCCCCCCCCCCCCCCCCCCCCCCCCCCCCCCCCCCCCCCCCCCCCCCCCCCCCCCCCCCCCCCCCCCCCCCCCCCCCCCCCCCCCCCCCCCCCCCCCCCCCCCCCCCCCCCCCCCCCCCCCCCCCCCCCCCCCCCCCCCCCCCCCCCCCCCCCCCCCCCCCCCCCCCCCCCCCCCCCCCCCCCCCCCCCCCCCCCCCCCCCCCCCCCCCCCCCCCCCCCCCCCCCCCCCCCCCCCCCCCCCCCCCCCCCCCCCCCCCCCCCCCCCCCCCCCCCCCCCCCCCCCCCCCCCCCCCCCCCCCCCCCCCCCCCCCCCCCCCCCCCCCCCCCCCCCCCCCCCCCCCCCCCCCCCCCCCCCCCCCCCCCCCCCCCCCCCCCCCCCCCCCCCCCCCCCCCCCCCCCCCCCCCCCCCCCCCCCCCCCCCCCCCCCCCCCCCCCCCCCCCCCCCCCCCCCCCCCCCCCCCCCCCCCCCCCCCCCCCCCCCCCCCCCCCCCCCCCCCCCCCCCCCCCCCCCCCCCCCCCCCCCCCCCCCCCCCCCCCCCCCCCCCCCCCCCCCCCCCCCCCCCCCCCCCCCCCCCCCCCCCCCCCCCCCCCCCCCCCCCCCCCCCCCCCCCCCCCCCCCCCCCCCCCCCCCCCCCCCCCCCCCCCCCCCCCCCCCCCCCCCCCCCCCCCCCCCCCCCCCCCCCCCCCCCCCCCCCCCCCCCCCCCCCCCCCCCCCCCCCCCCCCCCCCCCCCCCCCCCCCCCCCCCCCCCCCCCCCCCCCCCCCCCCCCCCCCCCCCCCCCCCCCCCCCCCCCCCCCCCCCCCCCCCCCCCCCCCCCCCCCCCCCCCCCCCCCCCCCCCCCCCCCCCCCCCCCCCCCCCCCCCCCCCCCCCCCCCCCCCCCCCCCCCCCCCCCCCCCCCCCCCCCCCCCCCCCCCCCCCCCCCCCCCCCCCCCCCCCCCCCCCCCCCCCCCCCCCCCCCCCCCCCCCCCCCCCCCCCCCCCCCCCCCCCCCCCCCCCCCCCCCCCCCCCCCCCCCCCCCCCCCCCCCCCCCCCCCCCCCCCCCCCCCCCCCCCCCCCCCCCCCCCCCCCCCCCCCCCCCCCCCCCCCCCCCCCCCCCCCCCCCCCCCCCCCCCCCCCCCCCCCCCCCCCCCCCCCCCCCCCCCCCCCCCCCCCCCCCCCCCCCCCCCCCCCCCCCCCCCCCCCCCCCCCCCCCCCCCCCCCCCCCCCCCCCCCCCCCCCCCCCCCCCCCCCCCCCCCCCCCCCCCCCCCCCCCCCCCCCCCCCCCCCCCCCCCCCCCCCCCCCCCCCCCCCCCCCCCCCCCCCCCCCCCCCCCCCCCCCCCCCCCCCCCCCCCCCCCCCCCCCCCCCCCCCCCCCCCCCCCCCCCCCCCCCCCCCCCCCCCCCCCCCCCCCCCCCCCCCCCCCCCCCCCCCCCCCCCCCCCCCCCCCCCCCCCCCCCCCCCCCCCCCCCCCCCCCCCCCCCCCCCCCCCCCCCCCCCCCCCCCCCCCCCCCCCCCCCCCCCCCCCCCCCCCCCCCCCCCCCCCCCCCCCCCCCCCCCCCCCCCCCCCCCCCCCCCCCCCCCCCCCCCCCCCCCCCCCCCCCCCCCCCCCCCCCCCCCCCCCCCCCCCCCCCCCCCCCCCCCCCCCCCCCCCCCCCCCCCCCCCCCCCCCCCCCCCCCCCCCCCCCCCCCCCCCCCCCCCCCCCCCCCCCCCCCCCCCCCCCCCCCCCCCCCCCCCCCCCCCCCCCCCCCCCCCCCCCCCCCCCCCCCCCCCCCCCCCCCCCCCCCCCCCCCCCCCCCCCCCCCCCCCCCCCCCCCCCCCCCCCCCCCCCCCCCCCCCCCCCCCCCCCCCCCCCCCCCCCCCCCCCCCCCCCCCCCCCCCCCCCCCCCCCCCCCCCCCCCCCCCCCCCCCCCCCCCCCCCCCCCCCCCCCCCCCCCCCCCCCCCCCCCCCCCCCCCCCCCCCCCCCCCCCCCCCCCCCCCCCCCCCCCCCCCCCCCCCCCCCCCCCCCCCCCCCCCCCCCCCCCCCCCCCCCCCCCCCCCCCCCCCCCCCCCCCCCCCCCCCCCCCCCCCCCCCCCCCCCCCCCCCCCCCCCCCCCCCCCCCCCCCCCCCCCCCCCCCCCCCCCCCCCCCCCCCCCCCCCCCCCCCCCCCCCCCCCCCCCCCCCCCCCCCCCCCCCCCCCCCCCCCCCCCCCCCCCCCCCCCCCCCCCCCCCCCCCCCCCCCCCCCCCCCCCCCCCCCCCCCCCCCCCCCCCCCCCCCCCCCCCCCCCCCCCCCCCCCCCCCCCCCCCCCCCCCCCCCCCCCCCCCCCCCCCCCCCCCCCCCCCCCCCCCCCCCCCCCCCCCCCCCCCCCCCCCCCCCCCCCCCCCCCCCCCCCCCCCCCCCCCCCCCCCCCCCCCCCCCCCCCCCCCCCCCCCCCCCCCCCCCCCCCCCCCCCCCCCCCCCCCCCCCCCCCCCCCCCCCCCCCCCCCCCCCCCCCCCCCCCCCCCCCCCCCCCCCCCCCCCCCCCCCCCCCCCCCCCCCCCCCCCCCCCCCCCCCCCCCCCCCCCCCCCCCCCCCCCCCCCCCCCCCCCCCCCCCCCCCCCCCCCCCCCCCCCCCCCCCCCCCCCCCCCCCCCCCCCCCCCCCCCCCCCCCCCCCCCCCCCCCCCCCCCCCCCCCCCCCCCCCCCCCCCCCCCCCCCCCCCCCCCCCCCCCCCCCCCCCCCCCCCCCCCCCCCCCCCCCCCCCCCCCCCCCCCCCCCCCCCCCCCCCCCCCCCCCCCCCCCCCCCCCCCCCCCCCCCCCCCCCCCCCCCCCCCCCCCCCCCCCCCCCCCCCCCCCCCCCCCCCCCCCCCCCCCCCCCCCCCCCCCCCCCCCCCCCCCCCCCCCCCCCCCCCCCCCCCCCCCCCCCCCCCCCCCCCCCCCCCCCCCCCCCCCCCCCCCCCCCCCCCCCCCCCCCCCCCCCCCCCCCCCCCCCCCCCCCCCCCCCCCCCCCCCCCCCCCCCCCCCCCCCCCCCCCCCCCCCCCCCCCCCCCCCCCCCCCCCCCCCCCCCCCCCCCCCCCCCCCCCCCCCCCCCCCCCCCCCCCCCCCCCCCCCCCCCCCCCCCCCCCCCCCCCCCCCCCCCCCCCCCCCCCCCCCCCCCCCCCCCCCCCCCCCCCCCCCCCCCCCCCCCCCCCCCCCCCCCCCCCCCCCCCCCCCCCCCCCCCCCCCCCCCCCCCCCCCCCCCCCCCCCCCCCCCCCCCCCCCCCCCCCCCCCCCCCCCCCCCCCCCCCCCCCCCCCCCCCCCCCCCCCCCCCCCCCCCCCCCCCCCCCCCCCCCCCCCCCCCCCCCCCCCCCCCCCCCCCCCCCCCCCCCCCCCCCCCCCCCCCCCCCCCCCCCCCCCCCCCCCCCCCCCCCCCCCCCCCCCCCCCCCCCCCCCCCCCCCCCCCCCCCCCCCCCCCCCCCCCCCCCCCCCCCCCCCCCCCCCCCCCCCCCCCCCCCCCCCCCCCCCCCCCCCCCCCCCCCCCCCCCCCCCCCCCCCCCCCCCCCCCCCCCCCCCCCCCCCCCCCCCCCCCCCCCCCCCCCCCCCCCCCCCCCCCCCCCCCCCCCCCCCCCCCCCCCCCCCCCCCCCCCCCCCCCCCCCCCCCCCCCCCCCCCCCCCCCCCCCCCCCCCCCCCCCCCCCCCCCCCCCCCCCCCCCCCCCCCCCCCCCCCCCCCCCCCCCCCCCCCCCCCCCCCCCCCCCCCCCCCCCCCCCCCCCCCCCCCCCCCCCCCCCCCCCCCCCCCCCCCCCCCCCCCCCCCCCCCCCCCCCCCCCCCCCCCCCCCCCCCCCCCCCCCCCCCCCCCCCCCCCCCCCCCCCCCCCCCCCCCCCCCCCCCCCCCCCCCCCCCCCCCCCCCCCCCCCCCCCCCCCCCCCCCCCCCCCCCCCCCCCCCCCCCCCCCCCCCCCCCCCCCCCCCCCCCCCCCCCCCCCCCCCCCCCCCCCCCCCCCCCCCCCCCCCCCCCCCCCCCCCCCCCCCCCCCCCCCCCCCCCCCCCCCCCCCCCCCCCCCCCCCCCCCCCCCCCCCCCCCCCCCCCCCCCCCCCCCCCCCCCCCCCCCCCCCCCCCCCCCCCCCCCCCCCCCCCCCCCCCCCCCCCCCCCCCCCCCCCCCCCCCCCCCCCCCCCCCCCCCCCCCCCCCCCCCCCCCCCCCCCCCCCCCCCCCCCCCCCCCCCCCCCCCCCCCCCCCCCCCCCCCCCCCCCCCCCCCCCCCCCCCCCCCCCCCCCCCCCCCCCCCCCCCCCCCCCCCCCCCCCCCCCCCCCCCCCCCCCCCCCCCCCCCCCCCCCCCCCCCCCCCCCCCCCCCCCCCCCCCCCCCCCCCCCCCCCCCCCCCCCCCCCCCCCCCCCCCCCCCCCCCCCCCCCCCCCCCCCCCCCCCCCCCCCCCCCCCCCCCCCCCCCCCCCCCCCCCCCCCCCCCCCCCCCCCCCCCCCCCCCCCCCCCCCCCCCCCCCCCCCCCCCCCCCCCCCCCCCCCCCCCCCCCCCCCCCCCCCCCCCCCCCCCCCCCCCCCCCCCCCCCCCCCCCCCCCCCCCCCCCCCCCCCCCCCCCCCCCCCCCCCCCCCCCCCCCCCCCCCCCCCCCCCCCCCCCCCCCCCCCCCCCCCCCCCCCCCCCCCCCCCCCCCCCCCCCCCCCCCCCCCCCCCCCCCCCCCCCCCCCCCCCCCCCCCCCCCCCCCCCCCCCCCCCCCCCCCCCCCCCCCCCCCCCCCCCCCCCCCCCCCCCCCCCCCCCCCCCCCCCCCCCCCCCCCCCCCCCCCCCCCCCCCCCCCCCCCCCCCCCCCCCCCCCCCCCCCCCCCCCCCCCCCCCCCCCCCCCCCCCCCCCCCCCCCCCCCCCCCCCCCCCCCCCCCCCCCCCCCCCCCCCCCCCCCCCCCCCCCCCCCCCCCCCCCCCCCCCCCCCCCCCCCCCCCCCCCCCCCCCCCCCCCCCCCCCCCCCCCCCCCCCCCCCCCCCCCCCCCCCCCCCCCCCCCCCCCCCCCCCCCCCCCCCCCCCCCCCCCCCCCCCCCCCCCCCCCCCCCCCCCCCCCCCCCCCCCCCCCCCCCCCCCCCCCCCCCCCCCCCCCCCCCCCCCCCCCCCCCCCCCCCCCCCCCCCCCCCCCCCCCCCCCCCCCCCCCCCCCCCCCCCCCCCCCCCCCCCCCCCCCCCCCCCCCCCCCCCCCCCCCCCCCCCCCCCCCCCCCCCCCCCCCCCCCCCCCCCCCCCCCCCCCCCCCCCCCCCCCCCCCCCCCCCCCCCCCCCCCCCCCCCCCCCCCCCCCCCCCCCCCCCCCCCCCCCCCCCCCCCCCCCCCCCCCCCCCCCCCCCCCCCCCCCCCCCCCCCCCCCCCCCCCCCCCCCCCCCCCCCCCCCCCCCCCCCCCCCCCCCCCCCCCCCCCCCCCCCCCCCCCCCCCCCCCCCCCCCCCCCCCCCCCCCCCCCCCCCCCCCCCCCCCCCCCCCCCCCCCCCCCCCCCCCCCCCCCCCCCCCCCCCCCCCCCCCCCCCCCCCCCCCCCCCCCCCCCCCCCCCCCCCCCCCCCCCCCCCCCCCCCCCCCCCCCCCCCCCCCCCCCCCCCCCCCCCCCCCCCCCCCCCCCCCCCCCCCCCCCCCCCCCCCCCCCCCCCCCCCCCCCCCCCCCCCCCCCCCCCCCCCCCCCCCCCCCCCCCCCCCCCCCCCCCCCCCCCCCCCCCCCCCCCCCCCCCCCCCCCCCCCCCCCCCCCCCCCCCCCCCCCCCCCCCCCCCCCCCCCCCCCCCCCCCCCCCCCCCCCCCCCCCCCCCCCCCCCCCCCCCCCCCCCCCCCCCCCCCCCCCCCCCCCCCCCCCCCCCCCCCCCCCCCCCCCCCCCCCCCCCCCCCCCCCCCCCCCCCCCCCCCCCCCCCCCCCCCCCCCCCCCCCCCCCCCCCCCCCCCCCCCCCCCCCCCCCCCCCCCCCCCCCCCCCCCCCCCCCCCCCCCCCCCCCCCCCCCCCCCCCCCCCCCCCCCCCCCCCCCCCCCCCCCCCCCCCCCCCCCCCCCCCCCCCCCCCCCCCCCCCCCCCCCCCCCCCCCCCCCCCCCCCCCCCCCCCCCCCCCCCCCCCCCCCCCCCCCCCCCCCCCCCCCCCCCCCCCCCCCCCCCCCCCCCCCCCCCCCCCCCCCCCCCCCCCCCCCCCCCCCCCCCCCCCCCCCCCCCCCCCCCCCCCCCCCCCCCCCCCCCCCCCCCCCCCCCCCCCCCCCCCCCCCCCCCCCCCCCCCCCCCCCCCCCCCCCCCCCCCCCCCCCCCCCCCCCCCCCCCCCCCCCCCCCCCCCCCCCCCCCCCCCCCCCCCCCCCCCCCCCCCCCCCCCCCCCCCCCCCCCCCCCCCCCCCCCCCCCCCCCCCCCCCCCCCCCCCCCCCCCCCCCCCCCCCCCCCCCCCCCCCCCCCCCCCCCCCCCCCCCCCCCCCCCCCCCCCCCCCCCCCCCCCCCCCCCCCCCCCCCCCCCCCCCCCCCCCCCCCCCCCCCCCCCCCCCCCCCCCCCCCCCCCCCCCCCCCCCCCCCCCCCCCCCCCCCCCCCCCCCCCCCCCCCCCCCCCCCCCCCCCCCCCCCCCCCCCCCCCCCCCCCCCCCCCCCCCCCCCCCCCCCCCCCCCCCCCCCCCCCCCCCCCCCCCCCCCCCCCCCCCCCCCCCCCCCCCCCCCCCCCCCCCCCCCCCCCCCCCCCCCCCCCCCCCCCCCCCCCCCCCCCCCCCCCCCCCCCCCCCCCCCCCCCCCCCCCCCCCCCCCCCCCCCCCCCCCCCCCCCCCCCCCCCCCCCCCCCCCCCCCCCCCCCCCCCCCCCCCCCCCCCCCCCCCCCCCCCCCCCCCCCCCCCCCCCCCCCCCCCCCCCCCCCCCCCCCCCCCCCCCCCCCCCCCCCCCCCCCCCCCCCCCCCCCCCCCCCCCCCCCCCCCCCCCCCCCCCCCCCCCCCCCCCCCCCCCCCCCCCCCCCCCCCCCCCCCCCCCCCCCCCCCCCCCCCCCCCCCCCCCCCCCCCCCCCCCCCCCCCCCCCCCCCCCCCCCCCCCCCCCCCCCCCCCCCCCCCCCCCCCCCCCCCCCCCCCCCCCCCCCCCCCCCCCCCCCCCCCCCCCCCCCCCCCCCCCCCCCCCCCCCCCCCCCCCCCCCCCCCCCCCCCCCCCCCCCCCCCCCCCCCCCCCCCCCCCCCCCCCCCCCCCCCCCCCCCCCCCCCCCCCCCCCCCCCCCCCCCCCCCCCCCCCCCCCCCCCCCCCCCCCCCCCCCCCCCCCCCCCCCCCCCCCCCCCCCCCCCCCCCCCCCCCCCCCCCCCCCCCCCCCCCCCCCCCCCCCCCCCCCCCCCCCCCCCCCCCCCCCCCCCCCCCCCCCCCCCCCCCCCCCCCCCCCCCCCCCCCCCCCCCCCCCCCCCCCCCCCCCCCCCCCCCCCCCCCCCCCCCCCCCCCCCCCCCCCCCCCCCCCCCCCCCCCCCCCCCCCCCCCCCCCCCCCCCCCCCCCCCCCCCCCCCCCCCCCCCCCCCCCCCCCCCCCCCCCCCCCCCCCCCCCCCCCCCCCCCCCCCCCCCCCCCCCCCCCCCCCCCCCCCCCCCCCCCCCCCCCCCCCCCCCCCCCCCCCCCCCCCCCCCCCCCCCCCCCCCCCCCCCCCCCCCCCCCCCCCCCCCCCCCCCCCCCCCCCCCCCCCCCCCCCCCCCCCCCCCCCCCCCCCCCCCCCCCCCCCCCCCCCCCCCCCCCCCCCCCCCCCCCCCCCCCCCCCCCCCCCCCCCCCCCCCCCCCCCCCCCCCCCCCCCCCCCCCCCCCCCCCCCCCCCCCCCCCCCCCCCCCCCCCCCCCCCCCCCCCCCCCCCCCCCCCCCCCCCCCCCCCCCCCCCCCCCCCCCCCCCCCCCCCCCCCCCCCCCCCCCCCCCCCCCCCCCCCCCCCCCCCCCCCCCCCCCCCCCCCCCCCCCCCCCCCCCCCCCCCCCCCCCCCCCCCCCCCCCCCCCCCCCCCCCCCCCCCCCCCCCCCCCCCCCCCCCCCCCCCCCCCCCCCCCCCCCCCCCCCCCCCCCCCCCCCCCCCCCCCCCCCCCCCCCCCCCCCCCCCCCCCCCCCCCCCCCCCCCCCCCCCCCCCCCCCCCCCCCCCCCCCCCCCCCCCCCCCCCCCCCCCCCCCCCCCCCCCCCCCCCCCCCCCCCCCCCCCCCCCCCCCCCCCCCCCCCCCCCCCCCCCCCCCCCCCCCCCCCCCCCCCCCCCCCCCCCCCCCCCCCCCCCCCCCCCCCCCCCCCCCCCCCCCCCCCCCCCCCCCCCCCCCCCCCCCCCCCCCCCCCCCCCCCCCCCCCCCCCCCCCCCCCCCCCCCCCCCCCCCCCCCCCCCCCCCCCCCCCCCCCCCCCCCCCCCCCCCCCCCCCCCCCCCCCCCCCCCCCCCCCCCCCCCCCCCCCCCCCCCCCCCCCCCCCCCCCCCCCCCCCCCCCCCCCCCCCCCCCCCCCCCCCCCCCCCCCCCCCCCCCCCCCCCCCCCCCCCCCCCCCCCCCCCCCCCCCCCCCCCCCCCCCCCCCCCCCCCCCCCCCCCCCCCCCCCCCCCCCCCCCCCCCCCCCCCCCCCCCCCCCCCCCCCCCCCCCCCCCCCCCCCCCCCCCCCCCCCCCCCCCCCCCCCCCCCCCCCCCCCCCCCCCCCCCCCCCCCCCCCCCCCCCCCCCCCCCCCCCCCCCCCCCCCCCCCCCCCCCCCCCCCCCCCCCCCCCCCCCCCCCCCCCCCCCCCCCCCCCCCCCCCCCCCCCCCCCCCCCCCCCCCCCCCCCCCCCCCCCCCCCCCCCCCCCCCCCCCCCCCCCCCCCCCCCCCCCCCCCCCCCCCCCCCCCCCCCCCCCCCCCCCCCCCCCCCCCCCCCCCCCCCCCCCCCCCCCCCCCCCCCCCCCCCCCCCCCCCCCCCCCCCCCCCCCCCCCCCCCCCCCCCCCCCCCCCCCCCCCCCCCCCCCCCCCCCCCCCCCCCCCCCCCCCCCCCCCCCCCCCCCCCCCCCCCCCCCCCCCCCCCCCCCCCCCCCCCCCCCCCCCCCCCCCCCCCCCCCCCCCCCCCCCCCCCCCCCCCCCCCCCCCCCCCCCCCCCCCCCCCCCCCCCCCCCCCCCCCCCCCCCCCCCCCCCCCCCCCCCCCCCCCCCCCCCCCCCCCCCCCCCCCCCCCCCCCCCCCCCCCCCCCCCCCCCCCCCCCCCCCCCCCCCCCCCCCCCCCCCCCCCCCCCCCCCCCCCCCCCCCCCCCCCCCCCCCCCCCCCCCCCCCCCCCCCCCCCCCCCCCCCCCCCCCCCCCCCCCCCCCCCCCCCCCCCCCCCCCCCCCCCCCCCCCCCCCCCCCCCCCCCCCCCCCCCCCCCCCCCCCCCCCCCCCCCCCCCCCCCCCCCCCCCCCCCCCCCCCCCCCCCCCCCCCCCCCCCCCCCCCCCCCCCCCCCCCCCCCCCCCCCCCCCCCCCCCCCCCCCCCCCCCCCCCCCCCCCCCCCCCCCCCCCCCCCCCCCCCCCCCCCCCCCCCCCCCCCCCCCCCCCCCCCCCCCCCCCCCCCCCCCCCCCCCCCCCCCCCCCCCCCCCCCCCCCCCCCCCCCCCCCCCCCCCCCCCCCCCCCCCCCCCCCCCCCCCCCCCCCCCCCCCCCCCCCCCCCCCCCCCCCCCCCCCCCCCCCCCCCCCCCCCCCCCCCCCCCCCCCCCCCCCCCCCCCCCCCCCCCCCCCCCCCCCCCCCCCCCCCCCCCCCCCCCCCCCCCCCCCCCCCCCCCCCCCCCCCCCCCCCCCCCCCCCCCCCCCCCCCCCCCCCCCCCCCCCCCCCCCCCCCCCCCCCCCCCCCCCCCCCCCCCCCCCCCCCCCCCCCCCCCCCCCCCCCCCCCCCCCCCCCCCCCCCCCCCCCCCCCCCCCCCCCCCCCCCCCCCCCCCCCCCCCCCCCCCCCCCCCCCCCCCCCCCCCCCCCCCCCCCCCCCCCCCCCCCCCCCCCCCCCCCCCCCCCCCCCCCCCCCCCCCCCCCCCCCCCCCCCCCCCCCCCCCCCCCCCCCCCCCCCCCCCCCCCCCCCCCCCCCCCCCCCCCCCCCCCCCCCCCCCCCCCCCCCCCCCCCCCCCCCCCCCCCCCCCCCCCCCCCCCCCCCCCCCCCCCCCCCCCCCCCCCCCCCCCCCCCCCCCCCCCCCCCCCCCCCCCCCCCCCCCCCCCCCCCCCCCCCCCCCCCCCCCCCCCCCCCCCCCCCCCCCCCCCCCCCCCCCCCCCCCCCCCCCCCCCCCCCCCCCCCCCCCCCCCCCCCCCCCCCCCCCCCCCCCCCCCCCCCCCCCCCCCCCCCCCCCCCCCCCCCCCCCCCCCCCCCCCCCCCCCCCCCCCCCCCCCCCCCCCCCCCCCCCCCCCCCCCCCCCCCCCCCCCCCCCCCCCCCCCCCCCCCCCCCCCCCCCCCCCCCCCCCCCCCCCCCCCCCCCCCCCCCCCCCCCCCCCCCCCCCCCCCCCCCCCCCCCCCCCCCCCCCCCCCCCCCCCCCCCCCCCCCCCCCCCCCCCCCCCCCCCCCCCCCCCCCCCCCCCCCCCCCCCCCCCCCCCCCCCCCCCCCCCCCCCCCCCCCCCCCCCCCCCCCCCCCCCCCCCCCCCCCCCCCCCCCCCCCCCCCCCCCCCCCCCCCCCCCCCCCCCCCCCCCCCCCCCCCCCCCCCCCCCCCCCCCCCCCCCCCCCCCCCCCCCCCCCCCCCCCCCCCCCCCCCCCCCCCCCCCCCCCCCCCCCCCCCCCCCCCCCCCCCCCCCCCCCCCCCCCCCCCCCCCCCCCCCCCCCCCCCCCCCCCCCCCCCCCCCCCCCCCCCCCCCCCCCCCCCCCCCCCCCCCCCCCCCCCCCCCCCCCCCCCCCCCCCCCCCCCCCCCCCCCCCCCCCCCCCCCCCCCCCCCCCCCCCCCCCCCCCCCCCCCCCCCCCCCCCCCCCCCCCCCCCCCCCCCCCCCCCCCCCCCCCCCCCCCCCCCCCCCCCCCCCCCCCCCCCCCCCCCCCCCCCCCCCCCCCCCCCCCCCCCCCCCCCCCCCCCCCCCCCCCCCCCCCCCCCCCCCCCCCCCCCCCCCCCCCCCCCCCCCCCCCCCCCCCCCCCCCCCCCCCCCCCCCCCCCCCCCCCCCCCCCCCCCCCCCCCCCCCCCCCCCCCCCCCCCCCCCCCCCCCCCCCCCCCCCCCCCCCCCCCCCCCCCCCCCCCCCCCCCCCCCCCCCCCCCCCCCCCCCCCCCCCCCCCCCCCCCCCCCCCCCCCCCCCCCCCCCCCCCCCCCCCCCCCCCCCCCCCCCCCCCCCCCCCCCCCCCCCCCCCCCCCCCCCCCCCCCCCCCCCCCCCCCCCCCCCCCCCCCCCCCCCCCCCCCCCCCCCCCCCCCCCCCCCCCCCCCCCCCCCCCCCCCCCCCCCCCCCCCCCCCCCCCCCCCCCCCCCCCCCCCCCCCCCCCCCCCCCCCCCCCCCCCCCCCCCCCCCCCCCCCCCCCCCCCCCCCCCCCCCCCCCCCCCCCCCCCCCCCCCCCCCCCCCCCCCCCCCCCCCCCCCCCCCCCCCCCCCCCCCCCCCCCCCCCCCCCCCCCCCCCCCCCCCCCCCCCCCCCCCCCCCCCCCCCCCCCCCCCCCCCCCCCCCCCCCCCCCCCCCCCCCCCCCCCCCCCCCCCCCCCCCCCCCCCCCCCCCCCCCCCCCCCCCCCCCCCCCCCCCCCCCCCCCCCCCCCCCCCCCCCCCCCCCCCCCCCCCCCCCCCCCCCCCCCCCCCCCCCCCCCCCCCCCCCCCCCCCCCCCCCCCCCCCCCCCCCCCCCCCCCCCCCCCCCCCCCCCCCCCCCCCCCCCCCCCCCCCCCCCCCCCCCCCCCCCCCCCCCCCCCCCCCCCCCCCCCCCCCCCCCCCCCCCCCCCCCCCCCCCCCCCCCCCCCCCCCCCCCCCCCCCCCCCCCCCCCCCCCCCCCCCCCCCCCCCCCCCCCCCCCCCCCCCCCCCCCCCCCCCCCCCCCCCCCCCCCCCCCCCCCCCCCCCCCCCCCCCCCCCCCCCCCCCCCCCCCCCCCCCCCCCCCCCCCCCCCCCCCCCCCCCCCCCCCCCCCCCCCCCCCCCCCCCCCCCCCCCCCCCCCCCCCCCCCCCCCCCCCCCCCCCCCCCCCCCCCCCCCCCCCCCCCCCCCCCCCCCCCCCCCCCCCCCCCCCCCCCCCCCCCCCCCCCCCCCCCCCCCCCCCCCCCCCCCCCCCCCCCCCCCCCCCCCCCCCCCCCCCCCCCCCCCCCCCCCCCCCCCCCCCCCCCCCCCCCCCCCCCCCCCCCCCCCCCCCCCCCCCCCCCCCCCCCCCCCCCCCCCCCCCCCCCCCCCCCCCCCCCCCCCCCCCCCCCCCCCCCCCCCCCCCCCCCCCCCCCCCCCCCCCCCCCCCCCCCCCCCCCCCCCCCCCCCCCCCCCCCCCCCCCCCCCCCCCCCCCCCCCCCCCCCCCCCCCCCCCCCCCCCCCCCCCCCCCCCCCCCCCCCCCCCCCCCCCCCCCCCCCCCCCCCCCCCCCCCCCCCCCCCCCCCCCCCCCCCCCCCCCCCCCCCCCCCCCCCCCCCCCCCCCCCCCCCCCCCCCCCCCCCCCCCCCCCCCCCCCCCCCCCCCCCCCCCCCCCCCCCCCCCCCCCCCCCCCCCCCCCCCCCCCCCCCCCCCCCCCCCCCCCCCCCCCCCCCCCCCCCCCCCCCCCCCCCCCCCCCCCCCCCCCCCCCCCCCCCCCCCCCCCCCCCCCCCCCCCCCCCCCCCCCCCCCCCCCCCCCCCCCCCCCCCCCCCCCCCCCCCCCCCCCCCCCCCCCCCCCCCCCCCCCCCCCCCCCCCCCCCCCCCCCCCCCCCCCCCCCCCCCCCCCCCCCCCCCCCCCCCCCCCCCCCCCCCCCCCCCCCCCCCCCCCCCCCCCCCCCCCCCCCCCCCCCCCCCCCCCCCCCCCCCCCCCCCCCCCCCCCCCCCCCCCCCCCCCCCCCCCCCCCCCCCCCCCCCCCCCCCCCCCCCCCCCCCCCCCCCCCCCCCCCCCCCCCCCCCCCCCCCCCCCCCCCCCCCCCCCCCCCCCCCCCCCCCCCCCCCCCCCCCCCCCCCCCCCCCCCCCCCCCCCCCCCCCCCCCCCCCCCCCCCCCCCCCCCCCCCCCCCCCCCCCCCCCCCCCCCCCCCCCCCCCCCCCCCCCCCCCCCCCCCCCCCCCCCCCCCCCCCCCCCCCCCCCCCCCCCCCCCCCCCCCCCCCCCCCCCCCCCCCCCCCCCCCCCCCCCCCCCCCCCCCCCCCCCCCCCCCCCCCCCCCCCCCCCCCCCCCCCCCCCCCCCCCCCCCCCCCCCCCCCCCCCCCCCCCCCCCCCCCCCCCCCCCCCCCCCCCCCCCCCCCCCCCCCCCCCCCCCCCCCCCCCCCCCCCCCCCCCCCCCCCCCCCCCCCCCCCCCCCCCCCCCCCCCCCCCCCCCCCCCCCCCCCCCCCCCCCCCCCCCCCCCCCCCCCCCCCCCCCCCCCCCCCCCCCCCCCCCCCCCCCCCCCCCCCCCCCCCCCCCCCCCCCCCCCCCCCCCCCCCCCCCCCCCCCCCCCCCCCCCCCCCCCCCCCCCCCCCCCCCCCCCCCCCCCCCCCCCCCCCCCCCCCCCCCCCCCCCCCCCCCCCCCCCCCCCCCCCCCCCCCCCCCCCCCCCCCCCCCCCCCCCCCCCCCCCCCCCCCCCCCCCCCCCCCCCCCCCCCCCCCCCCCCCCCCCCCCCCCCCCCCCCCCCCCCCCCCCCCCCCCCCCCCCCCCCCCCCCCCCCCCCCCCCCCCCCCCCCCCCCCCCCCCCCCCCCCCCCCCCCCCCCCCCCCCCCCCCCCCCCCCCCCCCCCCCCCCCCCCCCCCCCCCCCCCCCCCCCCCCCCCCCCCCCCCCCCCCCCCCCCCCCCCCCCCCCCCCCCCCCCCCCCCCCCCCCCCCCCCCCCCCCCCCCCCCCCCCCCCCCCCCCCCCCCCCCCCCCCCCCCCCCCCCCCCCCCCCCCCCCCCCCCCCCCCCCCCCCCCCCCCCCCCCCCCCCCCCCCCCCCCCCCCCCCCCCCCCCCCCCCCCCCCCCCCCCCCCCCCCCCCCCCCCCCCCCCCCCCCCCCCCCCCCCCCCCCCCCCCCCCCCCCCCCCCCCCCCCCCCCCCCCCCCCCCCCCCCCCCCCCCCCCCCCCCCCCCCCCCCCCCCCCCCCCCCCCCCCCCCCCCCCCCCCCCCCCCCCCCCCCCCCCCCCCCCCCCCCCCCCCCCCCCCCCCCCCCCCCCCCCCCCCCCCCCCCCCCCCCCCCCCCCCCCCCCCCCCCCCCCCCCCCCCCCCCCCCCCCCCCCCCCCCCCCCCCCCCCCCCCCCCCCCCCCCCCCCCCCCCCCCCCCCCCCCCCCCCCCCCCCCCCCCCCCCCCCCCCCCCCCCCCCCCCCCCCCCCCCCCCCCCCCCCCCCCCCCCCCCCCCCCCCCCCCCCCCCCCCCCCCCCCCCCCCCCCCCCCCCCCCCCCCCCCCCCCCCCCCCCCCCCCCCCCCCCCCCCCCCCCCCCCCCCCCCCCCCCCCCCCCCCCCCCCCCCCCCCCCCCCCCCCCCCCCCCCCCCCCCCCCCCCCCCCCCCCCCCCCCCCCCCCCCCCCCCCCCCCCCCCCCCCCCCCCCCCCCCCCCCCCCCCCCCCCCCCCCCCCCCCCCCCCCCCCCCCCCCCCCCCCCCCCCCCCCCCCCCCCCCCCCCCCCCCCCCCCCCCCCCCCCCCCCCCCCCCCCCCCCCCCCCCCCCCCCCCCCCCCCCCCCCCCCCCCCCCCCCCCCCCCCCCCCCCCCCCCCCCCCCCCCCCCCCCCCCCCCCCCCCCCCCCCCCCCCCCCCCCCCCCCCCCCCCCCCCCCCCCCCCCCCCCCCCCCCCCCCCCCCCCCCCCCCCCCCCCCCCCCCCCCCCCCCCCCCCCCCCCCCCCCCCCCCCCCCCCCCCCCCCCCCCCCCCCCCCCCCCCCCCCCCCCCCCCCCCCCCCCCCCCCCCCCCCCCCCCCCCCCCCCCCCCCCCCCCCCCCCCCCCCCCCCCCCCCCCCCCCCCCCCCCCCCCCCCCCCCCCCCCCCCCCCCCCCCCCCCCCCCCCCCCCCCCCCCCCCCCCCCCCCCCCCCCCCCCCCCCCCCCCCCCCCCCCCCCCCCCCCCCCCCCCCCCCCCCCCCCCCCCCCCCCCCCCCCCCCCCCCCCCCCCCCCCCCCCCCCCCCCCCCCCCCCCCCCCCCCCCCCCCCCCCCCCCCCCCCCCCCCCCCCCCCCCCCCCCCCCCCCCCCCCCCCCCCCCCCCCCCCCCCCCCCCCCCCCCCCCCCCCCCCCCCCCCCCCCCCCCCCCCCCCCCCCCCCCCCCCCCCCCCCCCCCCCCCCCCCCCCCCCCCCCCCCCCCCCCCCCCCCCCCCCCCCCCCCCCCCCCCCCCCCCCCCCCCCCCCCCCCCCCCCCCCCCCCCCCCCCCCCCCCCCCCCCCCCCCCCCCCCCCCCCCCCCCCCCCCCCCCCCCCCCCCCCCCCCCCCCCCCCCCCCCCCCCCCCCCCCCCCCCCCCCCCCCCCCCCCCCCCCCCCCCCCCCCCCCCCCCCCCCCCCCCCCCCCCCCCCCCCCCCCCCCCCCCCCCCCCCCCCCCCCCCCCCCCCCCCCCCCCCCCCCCCCCCCCCCCCCCCCCCCCCCCCCCCCCCCCCCCCCCCCCCCCCCCCCCCCCCCCCCCCCCCCCCCCCCCCCCCCCCCCCCCCCCCCCCCCCCCCCCCCCCCCCCCCCCCCCCCCCCCCCCCCCCCCCCCCCCCCCCCCCCCCCCCCCCCCCCCCCCCCCCCCCCCCCCCCCCCCCCCCCCCCCCCCCCCCCCCCCCCCCCCCCCCCCCCCCCCCCCCCCCCCCCCCCCCCCCCCCCCCCCCCCCCCCCCCCCCCCCCCCCCCCCCCCCCCCCCCCCCCCCCCCCCCCCCCCCCCCCCCCCCCCCCCCCCCCCCCCCCCCCCCCCCCCCCCCCCCCCCCCCCCCCCCCCCCCCCCCCCCCCCCCCCCCCCCCCCCCCCCCCCCCCCCCCCCCCCCCCCCCCCCCCCCCCCCCCCCCCCCCCCCCCCCCCCCCCCCCCCCCCCCCCCCCCCCCCCCCCCCCCCCCCCCCCCCCCCCCCCCCCCCCCCCCCCCCCCCCCCCCCCCCCCCCCCCCCCCCCCCCCCCCCCCCCCCCCCCCCCCCCCCCCCCCCCCCCCCCCCCCCCCCCCCCCCCCCCCCCCCCCCCCCCCCCCCCCCCCCCCCCCCCCCCCCCCCCCCCCCCCCCCCCCCCCCCCCCCCCCCCCCCCCCCCCCCCCCCCCCCCCCCCCCCCCCCCCCCCCCCCCCCCCCCCCCCCCCCCCCCCCCCCCCCCCCCCCCCCCCCCCCCCCCCCCCCCCCCCCCCCCCCCCCCCCCCCCCCCCCCCCCCCCCCCCCCCCCCCCCCCCCCCCCCCCCCCCCCCCCCCCCCCCCCCCCCCCCCCCCCCCCCCCCCCCCCCCCCCCCCCCCCCCCCCCCCCCCCCCCCCCCCCCCCCCCCCCCCCCCCCCCCCCCCCCCCCCCCCCCCCCCCCCCCCCCCCCCCCCCCCCCCCCCCCCCCCCCCCCCCCCCCCCCCCCCCCCCCCCCCCCCCCCCCCCCCCCCCCCCCCCCCCCCCCCCCCCCCCCCCCCCCCCCCCCCCCCCCCCCCCCCCCCCCCCCCCCCCCCCCCCCCCCCCCCCCCCCCCCCCCCCCCCCCCCCCCCCCCCCCCCCCCCCCCCCCCCCCCCCCCCCCCCCCCCCCCCCCCCCCCCCCCCCCCCCCCCCCCCCCCCCCCCCCCCCCCCCCCCCCCCCCCCCCCCCCCCCCCCCCCCCCCCCCCCCCCCCCCCCCCCCCCCCCCCCCCCCCCCCCCCCCCCCCCCCCCCCCCCCCCCCCCCCCCCCCCCCCCCCCCCCCCCCCCCCCCCCCCCCCCCCCCCCCCCCCCCCCCCCCCCCCCCCCCCCCCCCCCCCCCCCCCCCCCCCCCCCCCCCCCCCCCCCCCCCCCCCCCCCCCCCCCCCCCCCCCCCCCCCCCCCCCCCCCCCCCCCCCCCCCCCCCCCCCCCCCCCCCCCCCCCCCCCCCCCCCCCCCCCCCCCCCCCCCCCCCCCCCCCCCCCCCCCCCCCCCCCCCCCCCCCCCCCCCCCCCCCCCCCCCCCCCCCCCCCCCCCCCCCCCCCCCCCCCCCCCCCCCCCCCCCCCCCCCCCCCCCCCCCCCCCCCCCCCCCCCCCCCCCCCCCCCCCCCCCCCCCCCCCCCCCCCCCCCCCCCCCCCCCCCCCCCCCCCCCCCCCCCCCCCCCCCCCCCCCCCCCCCCCCCCCCCCCCCCCCCCCCCCCCCCCCCCCCCCCCCCCCCCCCCCCCCCCCCCCCCCCCCCCCCCCCCCCCCCCCCCCCCCCCCCCCCCCCCCCCCCCCCCCCCCCCCCCCCCCCCCCCCCCCCCCCCCCCCCCCCCCCCCCCCCCCCCCCCCCCCCCCCCCCCCCCCCCCCCCCCCCCCCCCCCCCCCCCCCCCCCCCCCCCCCCCCCCCCCCCCCCCCCCCCCCCCCCCCCCCCCCCCCCCCCCCCCCCCCCCCCCCCCCCCCCCCCCCCCCCCCCCCCCCCCCCCCCCCCCCCCCCCCCCCCCCCCCCCCCCCCCCCCCCCCCCCCCCCCCCCCCCCCCCCCCCCCCCCCCCCCCCCCCCCCCCCCCCCCCCCCCCCCCCCCCCCCCCCCCCCCCCCCCCCCCCCCCCCCCCCCCCCCCCCCCCCCCCCCCCCCCCCCCCCCCCCCCCCCCCCCCCCCCCCCCCCCCCCCCCCCCCCCCCCCCCCCCCCCCCCCCCCCCCCCCCCCCCCCCCCCCCCCCCCCCCCCCCCCCCCCCCCCCCCCCCCCCCCCCCCCCCCCCCCCCCCCCCCCCCCCCCCCCCCCCCCCCCCCCCCCCCCCCCCCCCCCCCCCCCCCCCCCCCCCCCCCCCCCCCCCCCCCCCCCCCCCCCCCCCCCCCCCCCCCCCCCCCCCCCCCCCCCCCCCCCCCCCCCCCCCCCCCCCCCCCCCCCCCCCCCCCCCCCCCCCCCCCCCCCCCCCCCCCCCCCCCCCCCCCCCCCCCCCCCCCCCCCCCCCCCCCCCCCCCCCCCCCCCCCCCCCCCCCCCCCCCCCCCCCCCCCCCCCCCCCCCCCCCCCCCCCCCCCCCCCCCCCCCCCCCCCCCCCCCCCCCCCCCCCCCCCCCCCCCCCCCCCCCCCCCCCCCCCCCCCCCCCCCCCCCCCCCCCCCCCCCCCCCCCCCCCCCCCCCCCCCCCCCCCCCCCCCCCCCCCCCCCCCCCCCCCCCCCCCCCCCCCCCCCCCCCCCCCCCCCCCCCCCCCCCCCCCCCCCCCCCCCCCCCCCCCCCCCCCCCCCCCCCCCCCCCCCCCCCCCCCCCCCCCCCCCCCCCCCCCCCCCCCCCCCCCCCCCCCCCCCCCCCCCCCCCCCCCCCCCCCCCCCCCCCCCCCCCCCCCCCCCCCCCCCCCCCCCCCCCCCCCCCCCCCCCCCCCCCCCCCCCCCCCCCCCCCCCCCCCCCCCCCCCCCCCCCCCCCCCCCCCCCCCCCCCCCCCCCCCCCCCCCCCCCCCCCCCCCCCCCCCCCCCCCCCCCCCCCCCCCCCCCCCCCCCCCCCCCCCCCCCCCCCCCCCCCCCCCCCCCCCCCCCCCCCCCCCCCCCCCCCCCCCCCCCCCCCCCCCCCCCCCCCCCCCCCCCCCCCCCCCCCCCCCCCCCCCCCCCCCCCCCCCCCCCCCCCCCCCCCCCCCCCCCCCCCCCCCCCCCCCCCCCCCCCCCCCCCCCCCCCCCCCCCCCCCCCCCCCCCCCCCCCCCCCCCCCCCCCCCCCCCCCCCCCCCCCCCCCCCCCCCCCCCCCCCCCCCCCCCCCCCCCCCCCCCCCCCCCCCCCCCCCCCCCCCCCCCCCCCCCCCCCCCCCCCCCCCCCCCCCCCCCCCCCCCCCCCCCCCCCCCCCCCCCCCCCCCCCCCCCCCCCCCCCCCCCCCCCCCCCCCCCCCCCCCCCCCCCCCCCCCCCCCCCCCCCCCCCCCCCCCCCCCCCCCCCCCCCCCCCCCCCCCCCCCCCCCCCCCCCCCCCCCCCCCCCCCCCCCCCCCCCCCCCCCCCCCCCCCCCCCCCCCCCCCCCCCCCCCCCCCCCCCCCCCCCCCCCCCCCCCCCCCCCCCCCCCCCCCCCCCCCCCCCCCCCCCCCCCCCCCCCCCCCCCCCCCCCCCCCCCCCCCCCCCCCCCCCCCCCCCCCCCCCCCCCCCCCCCCCCCCCCCCCCCCCCCCCCCCCCCCCCCCCCCCCCCCCCCCCCCCCCCCCCCCCCCCCCCCCCCCCCCCCCCCCCCCCCCCCCCCCCCCCCCCCCCCCCCCCCCCCCCCCCCCCCCCCCCCCCCCCCCCCCCCCCCCCCCCCCCCCCCCCCCCCCCCCCCCCCCCCCCCCCCCCCCCCCCCCCCCCCCCCCCCCCCCCCCCCCCCCCCCCCCCCCCCCCCCCCCCCCCCCCCCCCCCCCCCCCCCCCCCCCCCCCCCCCCCCCCCCCCCCCCCCCCCCCCCCCCCCCCCCCCCCCCCCCCCCCCCCCCCCCCCCCCCCCCCCCCCCCCCCCCCCCCCCCCCCCCCCCCCCCCCCCCCCCCCCCCCCCCCCCCCCCCCCCCCCCCCCCCCCCCCCCCCCCCCCCCCCCCCCCCCCCCCCCCCCCCCCCCCCCCCCCCCCCCCCCCCCCCCCCCCCCCCCCCCCCCCCCCCCCCCCCCCCCCCCCCCCCCCCCCCCCCCCCCCCCCCCCCCCCCCCCCCCCCCCCCCCCCCCCCCCCCCCCCCCCCCCCCCCCCCCCCCCCCCCCCCCCCCCCCCCCCCCCCCCCCCCCCCCCCCCCCCCCCCCCCCCCCCCCCCCCCCCCCCCCCCCCCCCCCCCCCCCCCCCCCCCCCCCCCCCCCCCCCCCCCCCCCCCCCCCCCCCCCCCCCCCCCCCCCCCCCCCCCCCCCCCCCCCCCCCCCCCCCCCCCCCCCCCCCCCCCCCCCCCCCCCCCCCCCCCCCCCCCCCCCCCCCCCCCCCCCCCCCCCCCCCCCCCCCCCCCCCCCCCCCCCCCCCCCCCCCCCCCCCCCCCCCCCCCCCCCCCCCCCCCCCCCCCCCCCCCCCCCCCCCCCCCCCCCCCCCCCCCCCCCCCCCCCCCCCCCCCCCCCCCCCCCCCCCCCCCCCCCCCCCCCCCCCCCCCCCCCCCCCCCCCCCCCCCCCCCCCCCCCCCCCCCCCCCCCCCCCCCCCCCCCCCCCCCCCCCCCCCCCCCCCCCCCCCCCCCCCCCCCCCCCCCCCCCCCCCCCCCCCCCCCCCCCCCCCCCCCCCCCCCCCCCCCCCCCCCCCCCCCCCCCCCCCCCCCCCCCCCCCCCCCCCCCCCCCCCCCCCCCCCCCCCCCCCCCCCCCCCCCCCCCCCCCCCCCCCCCCCCCCCCCCCCCCCCCCCCCCCCCCCCCCCCCCCCCCCCCCCCCCCCCCCCCCCCCCCCCCCCCCCCCCCCCCCCCCCCCCCCCCCCCCCCCCCCCCCCCCCCCCCCCCCCCCCCCCCCCCCCCCCCCCCCCCCCCCCCCCCCCCCCCCCCCCCCCCCCCCCCCCCCCCCCCCCCCCCCCCCCCCCCCCCCCCCCCCCCCCCCCCCCCCCCCCCCCCCCCCCCCCCCCCCCCCCCCCCCCCCCCCCCCCCCCCCCCCCCCCCCCCCCCCCCCCCCCCCCCCCCCCCCCCCCCCCCCCCCCCCCCCCCCCCCCCCCCCCCCCCCCCCCCCCCCCCCCCCCCCCCCCCCCCCCCCCCCCCCCCCCCCCCCCCCCCCCCCCCCCCCCCCCCCCCCCCCCCCCCCCCCCCCCCCCCCCCCCCCCCCCCCCCCCCCCCCCCCCCCCCCCCCCCCCCCCCCCCCCCCCCCCCCCCCCCCCCCCCCCCCCCCCCCCCCCCCCCCCCCCCCCCCCCCCCCCCCCCCCCCCCCCCCCCCCCCCCCCCCCCCCCCCCCCCCCCCCCCCCCCCCCCCCCCCCCCCCCCCCCCCCCCCCCCCCCCCCCCCCCCCCCCCCCCCCCCCCCCCCCCCCCCCCCCCCCCCCCCCCCCCCCCCCCCCCCCCCCCCCCCCCCCCCCCCCCCCCCCCCCCCCCCCCCCCCCCCCCCCCCCCCCCCCCCCCCCCCCCCCCCCCCCCCCCCCCCCCCCCCCCCCCCCCCCCCCCCCCCCCCCCCCCCCCCCCCCCCCCCCCCCCCCCCCCCCCCCCCCCCCCCCCCCCCCCCCCCCCCCCCCCCCCCCCCCCCCCCCCCCCCCCCCCCCCCCCCCCCCCCCCCCCCCCCCCCCCCCCCCCCCCCCCCCCCCCCCCCCCCCCCCCCCCCCCCCCCCCCCCCCCCCCCCCCCCCCCCCCCCCCCCCCCCCCCCCCCCCCCCCCCCCCCCCCCCCCCCCCCCCCCCCCCCCCCCCCCCCCCCCCCCCCCCCCCCCCCCCCCCCCCCCCCCCCCCCCCCCCCCCCCCCCCCCCCCCCCCCCCCCCCCCCCCCCCCCCCCCCCCCCCCCCCCCCCCCCCCCCCCCCCCCCCCCCCCCCCCCCCCCCCCCCCCCCCCCCCCCCCCCCCCCCCCCCCCCCCCCCCCCCCCCCCCCCCCCCCCCCCCCCCCCCCCCCCCCCCCCCCCCCCCCCCCCCCCCCCCCCCCCCCCCCCCCCCCCCCCCCCCCCCCCCCCCCCCCCCCCCCCCCCCCCCCCCCCCCCCCCCCCCCCCCCCCCCCCCCCCCCCCCCCCCCCCCCCCCCCCCCCCCCCCCCCCCCCCCCCCCCCCCCCCCCCCCCCCCCCCCCCCCCCCCCCCCCCCCCCCCCCCCCCCCCCCCCCCCCCCCCCCCCCCCCCCCCCCCCCCCCCCCCCCCCCCCCCCCCCCCCCCCCCCCCCCCCCCCCCCCCCCCCCCCCCCCCCCCCCCCCCCCCCCCCCCCCCCCCCCCCCCCCCCCCCCCCCCCCCCCCCCCCCCCCCCCCCCCCCCCCCCCCCCCCCCCCCCCCCCCCCCCCCCCCCCCCCCCCCCCCCCCCCCCCCCCCCCCCCCCCCCCCCCCCCCCCCCCCCCCCCCCCCCCCCCCCCCCCCCCCCCCCCCCCCCCCCCCCCCCCCCCCCCCCCCCCCCCCCCCCCCCCCCCCCCCCCCCCCCCCCCCCCCCCCCCCCCCCCCCCCCCCCCCCCCCCCCCCCCCCCCCCCCCCCCCCCCCCCCCCCCCCCCCCCCCCCCCCCCCCCCCCCCCCCCCCCCCCCCCCCCCCCCCCCCCCCCCCCCCCCCCCCCCCCCCCCCCCCCCCCCCCCCCCCCCCCCCCCCCCCCCCCCCCCCCCCCCCCCCCCCCCCCCCCCCCCCCCCCCCCCCCCCCCCCCCCCCCCCCCCCCCCCCCCCCCCCCCCCCCCCCCCCCCCCCCCCCCCCCCCCCCCCCCCCCCCCCCCCCCCCCCCCCCCCCCCCCCCCCCCCCCCCCCCCCCCCCCCCCCCCCCCCCCCCCCCCCCCCCCCCCCCCCCCCCCCCCCCCCCCCCCCCCCCCCCCCCCCCCCCCCCCCCCCCCCCCCCCCCCCCCCCCCCCCCCCCCCCCCCCCCCCCCCCCCCCCCCCCCCCCCCCCCCCCCCCCCCCCCCCCCCCCCCCCCCCCCCCCCCCCCCCCCCCCCCCCCCCCCCCCCCCCCCCCCCCCCCCCCCCCCCCCCCCCCCCCCCCCCCCCCCCCCCCCCCCCCCCCCCCCCCCCCCCCCCCCCCCCCCCCCCCCCCCCCCCCCCCCCCCCCCCCCCCCCCCCCCCCCCCCCCCCCCCCCCCCCCCCCCCCCCCCCCCCCCCCCCCCCCCCCCCCCCCCCCCCCCCCCCCCCCCCCCCCCCCCCCCCCCCCCCCCCCCCCCCCCCCCCCCCCCCCCCCCCCCCCCCCCCCCCCCCCCCCCCCCCCCCCCCCCCCCCCCCCCCCCCCCCCCCCCCCCCCCCCCCCCCCCCCCCCCCCCCCCCCCCCCCCCCCCCCCCCCCCCCCCCCCCCCCCCCCCCCCCCCCCCCCCCCCCCCCCCCCCCCCCCCCCCCCCCCCCCCCCCCCCCCCCCCCCCCCCCCCCCCCCCCCCCCCCCCCCCCCCCCCCCCCCCCCCCCCCCCCCCCCCCCCCCCCCCCCCCCCCCCCCCCCCCCCCCCCCCCCCCCCCCCCCCCCCCCCCCCCCCCCCCCCCCCCCCCCCCCCCCCCCCCCCCCCCCCCCCCCCCCCCCCCCCCCCCCCCCCCCCCCCCCCCCCCCCCCCCCCCCCCCCCCCCCCCCCCCCCCCCCCCCCCCCCCCCCCCCCCCCCCCCCCCCCCCCCCCCCCCCCCCCCCCCCCCCCCCCCCCCCCCCCCCCCCCCCCCCCCCCCCCCCCCCCCCCCCCCCCCCCCCCCCCCCCCCCCCCCCCCCCCCCCCCCCCCCCCCCCCCCCCCCCCCCCCCCCCCCCCCCCCCCCCCCCCCCCCCCCCCCCCCCCCCCCCCCCCCCCCCCCCCCCCCCCCCCCCCCCCCCCCCCCCCCCCCCCCCCCCCCCCCCCCCCCCCCCCCCCCCCCCCCCCCCCCCCCCCCCCCCCCCCCCCCCCCCCCCCCCCCCCCCCCCCCCCCCCCCCCCCCCCCCCCCCCCCCCCCCCCCCCCCCCCCCCCCCCCCCCCCCCCCCCCCCCCCCCCCCCCCCCCCCCCCCCCCCCCCCCCCCCCCCCCCCCCCCCCCCCCCCCCCCCCCCCCCCCCCCCCCCCCCCCCCCCCCCCCCCCCCCCCCCCCCCCCCCCCCCCCCCCCCCCCCCCCCCCCCCCCCCCCCCCCCCCCCCCCCCCCCCCCCCCCCCCCCCCCCCCCCCCCCCCCCCCCCCCCCCCCCCCCCCCCCCCCCCCCCCCCCCCCCCCCCCCCCCCCCCCCCCCCCCCCCCCCCCCCCCCCCCCCCCCCCCCCCCCCCCCCCCCCCCCCCCCCCCCCCCCCCCCCCCCCCCCCCCCCCCCCCCCCCCCCCCCCCCCCCCCCCCCCCCCCCCCCCCCCCCCCCCCCCCCCCCCCCCCCCCCCCCCCCCCCCCCCCCCCCCCCCCCCCCCCCCCCCCCCCCCCCCCCCCCCCCCCCCCCCCCCCCCCCCCCCCCCCCCCCCCCCCCCCCCCCCCCCCCCCCCCCCCCCCCCCCCCCCCCCCCCCCCCCCCCCCCCCCCCCCCCCCCCCCCCCCCCCCCCCCCCCCCCCCCCCCCCCCCCCCCCCCCCCCCCCCCCCCCCCCCCCCCCCCCCCCCCCCCCCCCCCCCCCCCCCCCCCCCCCCCCCCCCCCCCCCCCCCCCCCCCCCCCCCCCCCCCCCCCCCCCCCCCCCCCCCCCCCCCCCCCCCCCCCCCCCCCCCCCCCCCCCCCCCCCCCCCCCCCCCCCCCCCCCCCCCCCCCCCCCCCCCCCCCCCCCCCCCCCCCCCCCCCCCCCCCCCCCCCCCCCCCCCCCCCCCCCCCCCCCCCCCCCCCCCCCCCCCCCCCCCCCCCCCCCCCCCCCCCCCCCCCCCCCCCCCCCCCCCCCCCCCCCCCCCCCCCCCCCCCCCCCCCCCCCCCCCCCCCCCCCCCCCCCCCCCCCCCCCCCCCCCCCCCCCCCCCCCCCCCCCCCCCCCCCCCCCCCCCCCCCCCCCCCCCCCCCCCCCCCCCCCCCCCCCCCCCCCCCCCCCCCCCCCCCCCCCCCCCCCCCCCCCCCCCCCCCCCCCCCCCCCCCCCCCCCCCCCCCCCCCCCCCCCCCCCCCCCCCCCCCCCCCCCCCCCCCCCCCCCCCCCCCCCCCCCCCCCCCCCCCCCCCCCCCCCCCCCCCCCCCCCCCCCCCCCCCCCCCCCCCCCCCCCCCCCCCCCCCCCCCCCCCCCCCCCCCCCCCCCCCCCCCCCCCCCCCCCCCCCCCCCCCCCCCCCCCCCCCCCCCCCCCCCCCCCCCCCCCCCCCCCCCCCCCCCCCCCCCCCCCCCCCCCCCCCCCCCCCCCCCCCCCCCCCCCCCCCCCCCCCCCCCCCCCCCCCCCCCCCCCCCCCCCCCCCCCCCCCCCCCCCCCCCCCCCCCCCCCCCCCCCCCCCCCCCCCCCCCCCCCCCCCCCCCCCCCCCCCCCCCCCCCCCCCCCCCCCCCCCCCCCCCCCCCCCCCCCCCCCCCCCCCCCCCCCCCCCCCCCCCCCCCCCCCCCCCCCCCCCCCCCCCCCCCCCCCCCCCCCCCCCCCCCCCCCCCCCCCCCCCCCCCCCCCCCCCCCCCCCCCCCCCCCCCCCCCCCCCCCCCCCCCCCCCCCCCCCCCCCCCCCCCCCCCCCCCCCCCCCCCCCCCCCCCCCCCCCCCCCCCCCCCCCCCCCCCCCCCCCCCCCCCCCCCCCCCCCCCCCCCCCCCCCCCCCCCCCCCCCCCCCCCCCCCCCCCCCCCCCCCCCCCCCCCCCCCCCCCCCCCCCCCCCCCCCCCCCCCCCCCCCCCCCCCCCCCCCCCCCCCCCCCCCCCCCCCCCCCCCCCCCCCCCCCCCCCCCCCCCCCCCCCCCCCCCCCCCCCCCCCCCCCCCCCCCCCCCCCCCCCCCCCCCCCCCCCCCCCCCCCCCCCCCCCCCCCCCCCCCCCCCCCCCCCCCCCCCCCCCCCCCCCCCCCCCCCCCCCCCCCCCCCCCCCCCCCCCCCCCCCCCCCCCCCCCCCCCCCCCCCCCCCCCCCCCCCCCCCCCCCCCCCCCCCCCCCCCCCCCCCCCCCCCCCCCCCCCCCCCCCCCCCCCCCCCCCCCCCCCCCCCCCCCCCCCCCCCCCCCCCCCCCCCCCCCCCCCCCCCCCCCCCCCCCCCCCCCCCCCCCCCCCCCCCCCCCCCCCCCCCCCCCCCCCCCCCCCCCCCCCCCCCCCCCCCCCCCCCCCCCCCCCCCCCCCCCCCCCCCCCCCCCCCCCCCCCCCCCCCCCCCCCCCCCCCCCCCCCCCCCCCCCCCCCCCCCCCCCCCCCCCCCCCCCCCCCCCCCCCCCCCCCCCCCCCCCCCCCCCCCCCCCCCCCCCCCCCCCCCCCCCCCCCCCCCCCCCCCCCCCCCCCCCCCCCCCCCCCCCCCCCCCCCCCCCCCCCCCCCCCCCCCCCCCCCCCCCCCCCCCCCCCCCCCCCCCCCCCCCCCCCCCCCCCCCCCCCCCCCCCCCCCCCCCCCCCCCCCCCCCCCCCCCCCCCCCCCCCCCCCCCCCCCCCCCCCCCCCCCCCCCCCCCCCCCCCCCCCCCCCCCCCCCCCCCCCCCCCCCCCCCCCCCCCCCCCCCCCCCCCCCCCCCCCCCCCCCCCCCCCCCCCCCCCCCCCCCCCCCCCCCCCCCCCCCCCCCCCCCCCCCCCCCCCCCCCCCCCCCCCCCCCCCCCCCCCCCCCCCCCCCCCCCCCCCCCCCCCCCCCCCCCCCCCCCCCCCCCCCCCCCCCCCCCCCCCCCCCCCCCCCCCCCCCCCCCCCCCCCCCCCCCCCCCCCCCCCCCCCCCCCCCCCCCCCCCCCCCCCCCCCCCCCCCCCCCCCCCCCCCCCCCCCCCCCCCCCCCCCCCCCCCCCCCCCCCCCCCCCCCCCCCCCCCCCCCCCCCCCCCCCCCCCCCCCCCCCCCCCCCCCCCCCCCCCCCCCCCCCCCCCCCCCCCCCCCCCCCCCCCCCCCCCCCCCCCCCCCCCCCCCCCCCCCCCCCCCCCCCCCCCCCCCCCCCCCCCCCCCCCCCCCCCCCCCCCCCCCCCCCCCCCCCCCCCCCCCCCCCCCCCCCCCCCCCCCCCCCCCCCCCCCCCCCCCCCCCCCCCCCCCCCCCCCCCCCCCCCCCCCCCCCCCCCCCCCCCCCCCCCCCCCCCCCCCCCCCCCCCCCCCCCCCCCCCCCCCCCCCCCCCCCCCCCCCCCCCCCCCCCCCCCCCCCCCCCCCCCCCCCCCCCCCCCCCCCCCCCCCCCCCCCCCCCCCCCCCCCCCCCCCCCCCCCCCCCCCCCCCCCCCCCCCCCCCCCCCCCCCCCCCCCCCCCCCCCCCCCCCCCCCCCCCCCCCCCCCCCCCCCCCCCCCCCCCCCCCCCCCCCCCCCCCCCCCCCCCCCCCCCCCCCCCCCCCCCCCCCCCCCCCCCCCCCCCCCCCCCCCCCCCCCCCCCCCCCCCCCCCCCCCCCCCCCCCCCCCCCCCCCCCCCCCCCCCCCCCCCCCCCCCCCCCCCCCCCCCCCCCCCCCCCCCCCCCCCCCCCCCCCCCCCCCCCCCCCCCCCCCCCCCCCCCCCCCCCCCCCCCCCCCCCCCCCCCCCCCCCCCCCCCCCCCCCCCCCCCCCCCCCCCCCCCCCCCCCCCCCCCCCCCCCCCCCCCCCCCCCCCCCCCCCCCCCCCCCCCCCCCCCCCCCCCCCCCCCCCCCCCCCCCCCCCCCCCCCCCCCCCCCCCCCCCCCCCCCCCCCCCCCCCCCCCCCCCCCCCCCCCCCCCCCCCCCCCCCCCCCCCCCCCCCCCCCCCCCCCCCCCCCCCCCCCCCCCCCCCCCCCCCCCCCCCCCCCCCCCCCCCCCCCCCCCCCCCCCCCCCCCCCCCCCCCCCCCCCCCCCCCCCCCCCCCCCCCCCCCCCCCCCCCCCCCCCCCCCCCCCCCCCCCCCCCCCCCCCCCCCCCCCCCCCCCCCCCCCCCCCCCCCCCCCCCCCCCCCCCCCCCCCCCCCCCCCCCCCCCCCCCCCCCCCCCCCCCCCCCCCCCCCCCCCCCCCCCCCCCCCCCCCCCCCCCCCCCCCCCCCCCCCCCCCCCCCCCCCCCCCCCCCCCCCCCCCCCCCCCCCCCCCCCCCCCCCCCCCCCCCCCCCCCCCCCCCCCCCCCCCCCCCCCCCCCCCCCCCCCCCCCCCCCCCCCCCCCCCCCCCCCCCCCCCCCCCCCCCCCCCCCCCCCCCCCCCCCCCCCCCCCCCCCCCCCCCCCCCCCCCCCCCCCCCCCCCCCCCCCCCCCCCCCCCCCCCCCCCCCCCCCCCCCCCCCCCCCCCCCCCCCCCCCCCCCCCCCCCCCCCCCCCCCCCCCCCCCCCCCCCCCCCCCCCCCCCCCCCCCCCCCCCCCCCCCCCCCCCCCCCCCCCCCCCCCCCCCCCCCCCCCCCCCCCCCCCCCCCCCCCCCCCCCCCCCCCCCCCCCCCCCCCCCCCCCCCCCCCCCCCCCCCCCCCCCCCCCCCCCCCCCCCCCCCCCCCCCCCCCCCCCCCCCCCCCCCCCCCCCCCCCCCCCCCCCCCCCCCCCCCCCCCCCCCCCCCCCCCCCCCCCCCCCCCCCCCCCCCCCCCCCCCCCCCCCCCCCCCCCCCCCCCCCCCCCCCCCCCCCCCCCCCCCCCCCCCCCCCCCCCCCCCCCCCCCCCCCCCCCCCCCCCCCCCCCCCCCCCCCCCCCCCCCCCCCCCCCCCCCCCCCCCCCCCCCCCCCCCCCCCCCCCCCCCCCCCCCCCCCCCCCCCCCCCCCCCCCCCCCCCCCCCCCCCCCCCCCCCCCCCCCCCCCCCCCCCCCCCCCCCCCCCCCCCCCCCCCCCCCCCCCCCCCCCCCCCCCCCCCCCCCCCCCCCCCCCCCCCCCCCCCCCCCCCCCCCCCCCCCCCCCCCCCCCCCCCCCCCCCCCCCCCCCCCCCCCCCCCCCCCCCCCCCCCCCCCCCCCCCCCCCCCCCCCCCCCCCCCCCCCCCCCCCCCCCCCCCCCCCCCCCCCCCCCCCCCCCCCCCCCCCCCCCCCCCCCCCCCCCCCCCCCCCCCCCCCCCCCCCCCCCCCCCCCCCCCCCCCCCCCCCCCCCCCCCCCCCCCCCCCCCCCCCCCCCCCCCCCCCCCCCCCCCCCCCCCCCCCCCCCCCCCCCCCCCCCCCCCCCCCCCCCCCCCCCCCCCCCCCCCCCCCCCCCCCCCCCCCCCCCCCCCCCCCCCCCCCCCCCCCCCCCCCCCCCCCCCCCCCCCCCCCCCCCCCCCCCCCCCCCCCCCCCCCCCCCCCCCCCCCCCCCCCCCCCCCCCCCCCCCCCCCCCCCCCCCCCCCCCCCCCCCCCCCCCCCCCCCCCCCCCCCCCCCCCCCCCCCCCCCCCCCCCCCCCCCCCCCCCCCCCCCCCCCCCCCCCCCCCCCCCCCCCCCCCCCCCCCCCCCCCCCCCCCCCCCCCCCCCCCCCCCCCCCCCCCCCCCCCCCCCCCCCCCCCCCCCCCCCCCCCCCCCCCCCCCCCCCCCCCCCCCCCCCCCCCCCCCCCCCCCCCCCCCCCCCCCCCCCCCCCCCCCCCCCCCCCCCCCCCCCCCCCCCCCCCCCCCCCCCCCCCCCCCCCCCCCCCCCCCCCCCCCCCCCCCCCCCCCCCCCCCCCCCCCCCCCCCCCCCCCCCCCCCCCCCCCCCCCCCCCCCCCCCCCCCCCCCCCCCCCCCCCCCCCCCCCCCCCCCCCCCCCCCCCCCCCCCCCCCCCCCCCCCCCCCCCCCCCCCCCCCCCCCCCCCCCCCCCCCCCCCCCCCCCCCCCCCCCCCCCCCCCCCCCCCCCCCCCCCCCCCCCCCCCCCCCCCCCCCCCCCCCCCCCCCCCCCCCCCCCCCCCCCCCCCCCCCCCCCCCCCCCCCCCCCCCCCCCCCCCCCCCCCCCCCCCCCCCCCCCCCCCCCCCCCCCCCCCCCCCCCCCCCCCCCCCCCCCCCCCCCCCCCCCCCCCCCCCCCCCCCCCCCCCCCCCCCCCCCCCCCCCCCCCCCCCCCCCCCCCCCCCCCCCCCCCCCCCCCCCCCCCCCCCCCCCCCCCCCCCCCCCCCCCCCCCCCCCCCCCCCCCCCCCCCCCCCCCCCCCCCCCCCCCCCCCCCCCCCCCCCCCCCCCCCCCCCCCCCCCCCCCCCCCCCCCCCCCCCCCCCCCCCCCCCCCCCCCCCCCCCCCCCCCCCCCCCCCCCCCCCCCCCCCCCCCCCCCCCCCCCCCCCCCCCCCCCCCCCCCCCCCCCCCCCCCCCCCCCCCCCCCCCCCCCCCCCCCCCCCCCCCCCCCCCCCCCCCCCCCCCCCCCCCCCCCCCCCCCCCCCCCCCCCCCCCCCCCCCCCCCCCCCCCCCCCCCCCCCCCCCCCCCCCCCCCCCCCCCCCCCCCCCCCCCCCCCCCCCCCCCCCCCCCCCCCCCCCCCCCCCCCCCCCCCCCCCCCCCCCCCCCCCCCCCCCCCCCCCCCCCCCCCCCCCCCCCCCCCCCCCCCCCCCCCCCCCCCCCCCCCCCCCCCCCCCCCCCCCCCCCCCCCCCCCCCCCCCCCCCCCCCCCCCCCCCCCCCCCCCCCCCCCCCCCCCCCCCCCCCCCCCCCCCCCCCCCCCCCCCCCCCCCCCCCCCCCCCCCCCCCCCCCCCCCCCCCCCCCCCCCCCCCCCCCCCCCCCCCCCCCCCCCCCCCCCCCCCCCCCCCCCCCCCCCCCCCCCCCCCCCCCCCCCCCCCCCCCCCCCCCCCCCCCCCCCCCCCCCCCCCCCCCCCCCCCCCCCCCCCCCCCCCCCCCCCCCCCCCCCCCCCCCCCCCCCCCCCCCCCCCCCCCCCCCCCCCCCCCCCCCCCCCCCCCCCCCCCCCCCCCCCCCCCCCCCCCCCCCCCCCCCCCCCCCCCCCCCCCCCCCCCCCCCCCCCCCCCCCCCCCCCCCCCCCCCCCCCCCCCCCCCCCCCCCCCCCCCCCCCCCCCCCCCCCCCCCCCCCCCCCCCCCCCCCCCCCCCCCCCCCCCCCCCCCCCCCCCCCCCCCCCCCCCCCCCCCCCCCCCCCCCCCCCCCCCCCCCCCCCCCCCCCCCCCCCCCCCCCCCCCCCCCCCCCCCCCCCCCCCCCCCCCCCCCCCCCCCCCCCCCCCCCCCCCCCCCCCCCCCCCCCCCCCCCCCCCCCCCCCCCCCCCCCCCCCCCCCCCCCCCCCCCCCCCCCCCCCCCCCCCCCCCCCCCCCCCCCCCCCCCCCCCCCCCCCCCCCCCCCCCCCCCCCCCCCCCCCCCCCCCCCCCCCCCCCCCCCCCCCCCCCCCCCCCCCCCCCCCCCCCCCCCCCCCCCCCCCCCCCCCCCCCCCCCCCCCCCCCCCCCCCCCCCCCCCCCCCCCCCCCCCCCCCCCCCCCCCCCCCCCCCCCCCCCCCCCCCCCCCCCCCCCCCCCCCCCCCCCCCCCCCCCCCCCCCCCCCCCCCCCCCCCCCCCCCCCCCCCCCCCCCCCCCCCCCCCCCCCCCCCCCCCCCCCCCCCCCCCCCCCCCCCCCCCCCCCCCCCCCCCCCCCCCCCCCCCCCCCCCCCCCCCCCCCCCCCCCCCCCCCCCCCCCCCCCCCCCCCCCCCCCCCCCCCCCCCCCCCCCCCCCCCCCCCCCCCCCCCCCCCCCCCCCCCCCCCCCCCCCCCCCCCCCCCCCCCCCCCCCCCCCCCCCCCCCCCCCCCCCCCCCCCCCCCCCCCCCCCCCCCCCCCCCCCCCCCCCCCCCCCCCCCCCCCCCCCCCCCCCCCCCCCCCCCCCCCCCCCCCCCCCCCCCCCCCCCCCCCCCCCCCCCCCCCCCCCCCCCCCCCCCCCCCCCCCCCCCCCCCCCCCCCCCCCCCCCCCCCCCCCCCCCCCCCCCCCCCCCCCCCCCCCCCCCCCCCCCCCCCCCCCCCCCCCCCCCCCCCCCCCCCCCCCCCCCCCCCCCCCCCCCCCCCCCCCCCCCCCCCCCCCCCCCCCCCCCCCCCCCCCCCCCCCCCCCCCCCCCCCCCCCCCCCCCCCCCCCCCCCCCCCCCCCCCCCCCCCCCCCCCCCCCCCCCCCCCCCCCCCCCCCCCCCCCCCCCCCCCCCCCCCCCCCCCCCCCCCCCCCCCCCCCCCCCCCCCCCCCCCCCCCCCCCCCCCCCCCCCCCCCCCCCCCCCCCCCCCCCCCCCCCCCCCCCCCCCCCCCCCCCCCCCCCCCCCCCCCCCCCCCCCCCCCCCCCCCCCCCCCCCCCCCCCCCCCCCCCCCCCCCCCCCCCCCCCCCCCCCCCCCCCCCCCCCCCCCCCCCCCCCCCCCCCCCCCCCCCCCCCCCCCCCCCCCCCCCCCCCCCCCCCCCCCCCCCCCCCCCCCCCCCCCCCCCCCCCCCCCCCCCCCCCCCCCCCCCCCCCCCCCCCCCCCCCCCCCCCCCCCCCCCCCCCCCCCCCCCCCCCCCCCCCCCCCCCCCCCCCCCCCCCCCCCCCCCCCCCCCCCCCCCCCCCCCCCCCCCCCCCCCCCCCCCCCCCCCCCCCCCCCCCCCCCCCCCCCCCCCCCCCCCCCCCCCCCCCCCCCCCCCCCCCCCCCCCCCCCCCCCCCCCCCCCCCCCCCCCCCCCCCCCCCCCCCCCCCCCCCCCCCCCCCCCCCCCCCCCCCCCCCCCCCCCCCCCCCCCCCCCCCCCCCCCCCCCCCCCCCCCCCCCCCCCCCCCCCCCCCCCCCCCCCCCCCCCCCCCCCCCCCCCCCCCCCCCCCCCCCCCCCCCCCCCCCCCCCCCCCCCCCCCCCCCCCCCCCCCCCCCCCCCCCCCCCCCCCCCCCCCCCCCCCCCCCCCCCCCCCCCCCCCCCCCCCCCCCCCCCCCCCCCCCCCCCCCCCCCCCCCCCCCCCCCCCCCCCCCCCCCCCCCCCCCCCCCCCCCCCCCCCCCCCCCCCCCCCCCCCCCCCCCCCCCCCCCCCCCCCCCCCCCCCCCCCCCCCCCCCCCCCCCCCCCCCCCCCCCCCCCCCCCCCCCCCCCCCCCCCCCCCCCCCCCCCCCCCCCCCCCCCCCCCCCCCCCCCCCCCCCCCCCCCCCCCCCCCCCCCCCCCCCCCCCCCCCCCCCCCCCCCCCCCCCCCCCCCCCCCCCCCCCCCCCCCCCCCCCCCCCCCCCCCCCCCCCCCCCCCCCCCCCCCCCCCCCCCCCCCCCCCCCCCCCCCCCCCCCCCCCCCCCCCCCCCCCCCCCCCCCCCCCCCCCCCCCCCCCCCCCCCCCCCCCCCCCCCCCCCCCCCCCCCCCCCCCCCCCCCCCCCCCCCCCCCCCCCCCCCCCCCCCCCCCCCCCCCCCCCCCCCCCCCCCCCCCCCCCCCCCCCCCCCCCCCCCCCCCCCCCCCCCCCCCCCCCCCCCCCCCCCCCCCCCCCCCCCCCCCCCCCCCCCCCCCCCCCCCCCCCCCCCCCCCCCCCCCCCCCCCCCCCCCCCCCCCCCCCCCCCCCCCCCCCCCCCCCCCCCCCCCCCCCCCCCCCCCCCCCCCCCCCCCCCCCCCCCCCCCCCCCCCCCCCCCCCCCCCCCCCCCCCCCCCCCCCCCCCCCCCCCCCCCCCCCCCCCCCCCCCCCCCCCCCCCCCCCCCCCCCCCCCCCCCCCCCCCCCCCCCCCCCCCCCCCCCCCCCCCCCCCCCCCCCCCCCCCCCCCCCCCCCCCCCCCCCCCCCCCCCCCCCCCCCCCCCCCCCCCCCCCCCCCCCCCCCCCCCCCCCCCCCCCCCCCCCCCCCCCCCCCCCCCCCCCCCCCCCCCCCCCCCCCCCCCCCCCCCCCCCCCCCCCCCCCCCCCCCCCCCCCCCCCCCCCCCCCCCCCCCCCCCCCCCCCCCCCCCCCCCCCCCCCCCCCCCCCCCCCCCCCCCCCCCCCCCCCCCCCCCCCCCCCCCCCCCCCCCCCCCCCCCCCCCCCCCCCCCCCCCCCCCCCCCCCCCCCCCCCCCCCCCCCCCCCCCCCCCCCCCCCCCCCCCCCCCCCCCCCCCCCCCCCCCCCCCCCCCCCCCCCCCCCCCCCCCCCCCCCCCCCCCCCCCCCCCCCCCCCCCCCCCCCCCCCCCCCCCCCCCCCCCCCCCCCCCCCCCCCCCCCCCCCCCCCCCCCCCCCCCCCCCCCCCCCCCCCCCCCCCCCCCCCCCCCCCCCCCCCCCCCCCCCCCCCCCCCCCCCCCCCCCCCCCCCCCCCCCCCCCCCCCCCCCCCCCCCCCCCCCCCCCCCCCCCCCCCCCCCCCCCCCCCCCCCCCCCCCCCCCCCCCCCCCCCCCCCCCCCCCCCCCCCCCCCCCCCCCCCCCCCCCCCCCCCCCCCCCCCCCCCCCCCCCCCCCCCCCCCCCCCCCCCCCCCCCCCCCCCCCCCCCCCCCCCCCCCCCCCCCCCCCCCCCCCCCCCCCCCCCCCCCCCCCCCCCCCCCCCCCCCCCCCCCCCCCCCCCCCCCCCCCCCCCCCCCCCCCCCCCCCCCCCCCCCCCCCCCCCCCCCCCCCCCCCCCCCCCCCCCCCCCCCCCCCCCCCCCCCCCCCCCCCCCCCCCCCCCCCCCCCCCCCCCCCCCCCCCCCCCCCCCCCCCCCCCCCCCCCCCCCCCCCCCCCCCCCCCCCCCCCCCCCCCCCCCCCCCCCCCCCCCCCCCCCCCCCCCCCCCCCCCCCCCCCCCCCCCCCCCCCCCCCCCCCCCCCCCCCCCCCCCCCCCCCCCCCCCCCCCCCCCCCCCCCCCCCCCCCCCCCCCCCCCCCCCCCCCCCCCCCCCCCCCCCCCCCCCCCCCCCCCCCCCCCCCCCCCCCCCCCCCCCCCCCCCCCCCCCCCCCCCCCCCCCCCCCCCCCCCCCCCCCCCCCCCCCCCCCCCCCCCCCCCCCCCCCCCCCCCCCCCCCCCCCCCCCCCCCCCCCCCCCCCCCCCCCCCCCCCCCCCCCCCCCCCCCCCCCCCCCCCCCCCCCCCCCCCCCCCCCCCCCCCCCCCCCCCCCCCCCCCCCCCCCCCCCCCCCCCCCCCCCCCCCCCCCCCCCCCCCCCCCCCCCCCCCCCCCCCCCCCCCCCCCCCCCCCCCCCCCCCCCCCCCCCCCCCCCCCCCCCCCCCCCCCCCCCCCCCCCCCCCCCCCCCCCCCCCCCCCCCCCCCCCCCCCCCCCCCCCCCCCCCCCCCCCCCCCCCCCCCCCCCCCCCCCCCCCCCCCCCCCCCCCCCCCCCCCCCCCCCCCCCCCCCCCCCCCCCCCCCCCCCCCCCCCCCCCCCCCCCCCCCCCCCCCCCCCCCCCCCCCCCCCCCCCCCCCCCCCCCCCCCCCCCCCCCCCCCCCCCCCCCCCCCCCCCCCCCCCCCCCCCCCCCCCCCCCCCCCCCCCCCCCCCCCCCCCCCCCCCCCCCCCCCCCCCCCCCCCCCCCCCCCCCCCCCCCCCCCCCCCCCCCCCCCCCCCCCCCCCCCCCCCCCCCCCCCCCCCCCCCCCCCCCCCCCCCCCCCCCCCCCCCCCCCCCCCCCCCCCCCCCCCCCCCCCCCCCCCCCCCCCCCCCCCCCCCCCCCCCCCCCCCCCCCCCCCCCCCCCCCCCCCCCCCCCCCCCCCCCCCCCCCCCCCCCCCCCCCCCCCCCCCCCCCCCCCCCCCCCCCCCCCCCCCCCCCCCCCCCCCCCCCCCCCCCCCCCCCCCCCCCCCCCCCCCCCCCCCCCCCCCCCCCCCCCCCCCCCCCCCCCCCCCCCCCCCCCCCCCCCCCCCCCCCCCCCCCCCCCCCCCCCCCCCCCCCCCCCCCCCCCCCCCCCCCCCCCCCCCCCCCCCCCCCCCCCCCCCCCCCCCCCCCCCCCCCCCCCCCCCCCCCCCCCCCCCCCCCCCCCCCCCCCCCCCCCCCCCCCCCCCCCCCCCCCCCCCCCCCCCCCCCCCCCCCCCCCCCCCCCCCCCCCCCCCCCCCCCCCCCCCCCCCCCCCCCCCCCCCCCCCCCCCCCCCCCCCCCCCCCCCCCCCCCCCCCCCCCCCCCCCCCCCCCCCCCCCCCCCCCCCCCCCCCCCCCCCCCCCCCCCCCCCCCCCCCCCCCCCCCCCCCCCCCCCCCCCCCCCCCCCCCCCCCCCCCCCCCCCCCCCCCCCCCCCCCCCCCCCCCCCCCCCCCCCCCCCCCCCCCCCCCCCCCCCCCCCCCCCCCCCCCCCCCCCCCCCCCCCCCCCCCCCCCCCCCCCCCCCCCCCCCCCCCCCCCCCCCCCCCCCCCCCCCCCCCCCCCCCCCCCCCCCCCCCCCCCCCCCCCCCCCCCCCCCCCCCCCCCCCCCCCCCCCCCCCCCCCCCCCCCCCCCCCCCCCCCCCCCCCCCCCCCCCCCCCCCCCCCCCCCCCCCCCCCCCCCCCCCCCCCCCCCCCCCCCCCCCCCCCCCCCCCCCCCCCCCCCCCCCCCCCCCCCCCCCCCCCCCCCCCCCCCCCCCCCCCCCCCCCCCCCCCCCCCCCCCCCCCCCCCCCCCCCCCCCCCCCCCCCCCCCCCCCCCCCCCCCCCCCCCCCCCCCCCCCCCCCCCCCCCCCCCCCCCCCCCCCCCCCCCCCCCCCCCCCCCCCCCCCCCCCCCCCCCCCCCCCCCCCCCCCCCCCCCCCCCCCCCCCCCCCCCCCCCCCCCCCCCCCCCCCCCCCCCCCCCCCCCCCCCCCCCCCCCCCCCCCCCCCCCCCCCCCCCCCCCCCCCCCCCCCCCCCCCCCCCCCCCCCCCCCCCCCCCCCCCCCCCCCCCCCCCCCCCCCCCCCCCCCCCCCCCCCCCCCCCCCCCCCCCCCCCCCCCCCCCCCCCCCCCCCCCCCCCCCCCCCCCCCCCCCCCCCCCCCCCCCCCCCCCCCCCCCCCCCCCCCCCCCCCCCCCCCCCCCCCCCCCCCCCCCCCCCCCCCCCCCCCCCCCCCCCCCCCCCCCCCCCCCCCCCCCCCCCCCCCCCCCCCCCCCCCCCCCCCCCCCCCCCCCCCCCCCCCCCCCCCCCCCCCCCCCCCCCCCCCCCCCCCCCCCCCCCCCCCCCCCCCCCCCCCCCCCCCCCCCCCCCCCCCCCCCCCCCCCCCCCCCCCCCCCCCCCCCCCCCCCCCCCCCCCCCCCCCCCCCCCCCCCCCCCCCCCCCCCCCCCCCCCCCCCCCCCCCCCCCCCCCCCCCCCCCCCCCCCCCCCCCCCCCCCCCCCCCCCCCCCCCCCCCCCCCCCCCCCCCCCCCCCCCCCCCCCCCCCCCCCCCCCCCCCCCCCCCCCCCCCCCCCCCCCCCCCCCCCCCCCCCCCCCCCCCCCCCCCCCCCCCCCCCCCCCCCCCCCCCCCCCCCCCCCCCCCCCCCCCCCCCCCCCCCCCCCCCCCCCCCCCCCCCCCCCCCCCCCCCCCCCCCCCCCCCCCCCCCCCCCCCCCCCCCCCCCCCCCCCCCCCCCCCCCCCCCCCCCCCCCCCCCCCCCCCCCCCCCCCCCCCCCCCCCCCCCCCCCCCCCCCCCCCCCCCCCCCCCCCCCCCCCCCCCCCCCCCCCCCCCCCCCCCCCCCCCCCCCCCCCCCCCCCCCCCCCCCCCCCCCCCCCCCCCCCCCCCCCCCCCCCCCCCCCCCCCCCCCCCCCCCCCCCCCCCCCCCCCCCCCCCCCCCCCCCCCCCCCCCCCCCCCCCCCCCCCCCCCCCCCCCCCCCCCCCCCCCCCCCCCCCCCCCCCCCCCCCCCCCCCCCCCCCCCCCCCCCCCCCCCCCCCCCCCCCCCCCCCCCCCCCCCCCCCCCCCCCCCCCCCCCCCCCCCCCCCCCCCCCCCCCCCCCCCCCCCCCCCCCCCCCCCCCCCCCCCCCCCCCCCCCCCCCCCCCCCCCCCCCCCCCCCCCCCCCCCCCCCCCCCCCCCCCCCCCCCCCCCCCCCCCCCCCCCCCCCCCCCCCCCCCCCCCCCCCCCCCCCCCCCCCCCCCCCCCCCCCCCCCCCCCCCCCCCCCCCCCCCCCCCCCCCCCCCCCCCCCCCCCCCCCCCCCCCCCCCCCCCCCCCCCCCCCCCCCCCCCCCCCCCCCCCCCCCCCCCCCCCCCCCCCCCCCCCCCCCCCCCCCCCCCCCCCCCCCCCCCCCCCCCCCCCCCCCCCCCCCCCCCCCCCCCCCCCCCCCCCCCCCCCCCCCCCCCCCCCCCCCCCCCCCCCCCCCCCCCCCCCCCCCCCCCCCCCCCCCCCCCCCCCCCCCCCCCCCCCCCCCCCCCCCCCCCCCCCCCCCCCCCCCCCCCCCCCCCCCCCCCCCCCCCCCCCCCCCCCCCCCCCCCCCCCCCCCCCCCCCCCCCCCCCCCCCCCCCCCCCCCCCCCCCCCCCCCCCCCCCCCCCCCCCCCCCCCCCCCCCCCCCCCCCCCCCCCCCCCCCCCCCCCCCCCCCCCCCCCCCCCCCCCCCCCCCCCCCCCCCCCCCCCCCCCCCCCCCCCCCCCCCCCCCCCCCCCCCCCCCCCCCCCCCCCCCCCCCCCCCCCCCCCCCCCCCCCCCCCCCCCCCCCCCCCCCCCCCCCCCCCCCCCCCCCCCCCCCCCCCCCCCCCCCCCCCCCCCCCCCCCCCCCCCCCCCCCCCCCCCCCCCCCCCCCCCCCCCCCCCCCCCCCCCCCCCCCCCCCCCCCCCCCCCCCCCCCCCCCCCCCCCCCCCCCCCCCCCCCCCCCCCCCCCCCCCCCCCCCCCCCCCCCCCCCCCCCCCCCCCCCCCCCCCCCCCCCCCCCCCCCCCCCCCCCCCCCCCCCCCCCCCCCCCCCCCCCCCCCCCCCCCCCCCCCCCCCCCCCCCCCCCCCCCCCCCCCCCCCCCCCCCCCCCCCCCCCCCCCCCCCCCCCCCCCCCCCCCCCCCCCCCCCCCCCCCCCCCCCCCCCCCCCCCCCCCCCCCCCCCCCCCCCCCCCCCCCCCCCCCCCCCCCCCCCCCCCCCCCCCCCCCCCCCCCCCCCCCCCCCCCCCCCCCCCCCCCCCCCCCCCCCCCCCCCCCCCCCCCCCCCCCCCCCCCCCCCCCCCCCCCCCCCCCCCCCCCCCCCCCCCCCCCCCCCCCCCCCCCCCCCCCCCCCCCCCCCCCCCCCCCCCCCCCCCCCCCCCCCCCCCCCCCCCCCCCCCCCCCCCCCCCCCCCCCCCCCCCCCCCCCCCCCCCCCCCCCCCCCCCCCCCCCCCCCCCCCCCCCCCCCCCCCCCCCCCCCCCCCCCCCCCCCCCCCCCCCCCCCCCCCCCCCCCCCCCCCCCCCCCCCCCCCCCCCCCCCCCCCCCCCCCCCCCCCCCCCCCCCCCCCCCCCCCCCCCCCCCCCCCCCCCCCCCCCCCCCCCCCCCCCCCCCCCCCCCCCCCCCCCCCCCCCCCCCCCCCCCCCCCCCCCCCCCCCCCCCCCCCCCCCCCCCCCCCCCCCCCCCCCCCCCCCCCCCCCCCCCCCCCCCCCCCCCCCCCCCCCCCCCCCCCCCCCCCCCCCCCCCCCCCCCCCCCCCCCCCCCCCCCCCCCCCCCCCCCCCCCCCCCCCCCCCCCCCCCCCCCCCCCCCCCCCCCCCCCCCCCCCCCCCCCCCCCCCCCCCCCCCCCCCCCCCCCCCCCCCCCCCCCCCCCCCCCCCCCCCCCCCCCCCCCCCCCCCCCCCCCCCCCCCCCCCCCCCCCCCCCCCCCCCCCCCCCCCCCCCCCCCCCCCCCCCCCCCCCCCCCCCCCCCCCCCCCCCCCCCCCCCCCCCCCCCCCCCCCCCCCCCCCCCCCCCCCCCCCCCCCCCCCCCCCCCCCCCCCCCCCCCCCCCCCCCCCCCCCCCCCCCCCCCCCCCCCCCCCCCCCCCCCCCCCCCCCCCCCCCCCCCCCCCCCCCCCCCCCCCCCCCCCCCCCCCCCCCCCCCCCCCCCCCCCCCCCCCCCCCCCCCCCCCCCCCCCCCCCCCCCCCCCCCCCCCCCCCCCCCCCCCCCCCCCCCCCCCCCCCCCCCCCCCCCCCCCCCCCCCCCCCCCCCCCCCCCCCCCCCCCCCCCCCCCCCCCCCCCCCCCCCCCCCCCCCCCCCCCCCCCCCCCCCCCCCCCCCCCCCCCCCCCCCCCCCCCCCCCCCCCCCCCCCCCCCCCCCCCCCCCCCCCCCCCCCCCCCCCCCCCCCCCCCCCCCCCCCCCCCCCCCCCCCCCCCCCCCCCCCCCCCCCCCCCCCCCCCCCCCCCCCCCCCCCCCCCCCCCCCCCCCCCCCCCCCCCCCCCCCCCCCCCCCCCCCCCCCCCCCCCCCCCCCCCCCCCCCCCCCCCCCCCCCCCCCCCCCCCCCCCCCCCCCCCCCCCCCCCCCCCCCCCCCCCCCCCCCCCCCCCCCCCCCCCCCCCCCCCCCCCCCCCCCCCCCCCCCCCCCCCCCCCCCCCCCCCCCCCCCCCCCCCCCCCCCCCCCCCCCCCCCCCCCCCCCCCCCCCCCCCCCCCCCCCCCCCCCCCCCCCCCCCCCCCCCCCCCCCCCCCCCCCCCCCCCCCCCCCCCCCCCCCCCCCCCCCCCCCCCCCCCCCCCCCCCCCCCCCCCCCCCCCCCCCCCCCCCCCCCCCCCCCCCCCCCCCCCCCCCCCCCCCCCCCCCCCCCCCCCCCCCCCCCCCCCCCCCCCCCCCCCCCCCCCCCCCCCCCCCCCCCCCCCCCCCCCCCCCCCCCCCCCCCCCCCCCCCCCCCCCCCCCCCCCCCCCCCCCCCCCCCCCCCCCCCCCCCCCCCCCCCCCCCCCCCCCCCCCCCCCCCCCCCCCCCCCCCCCCCCCCCCCCCCCCCCCCCCCCCCCCCCCCCCCCCCCCCCCCCCCCCCCCCCCCCCCCCCCCCCCCCCCCCCCCCCCCCCCCCCCCCCCCCCCCCCCCCCCCCCCCCCCCCCCCCCCCCCCCCCCCCCCCCCCCCCCCCCCCCCCCCCCCCCCCCCCCCCCCCCCCCCCCCCCCCCCCCCCCCCCCCCCCCCCCCCCCCCCCCCCCCCCCCCCCCCCCCCCCCCCCCCCCCCCCCCCCCCCCCCCCCCCCCCCCCCCCCCCCCCCCCCCCCCCCCCCCCCCCCCCCCCCCCCCCCCCCCCCCCCCCCCCCCCCCCCCCCCCCCCCCCCCCCCCCCCCCCCCCCCCCCCCCCCCCCCCCCCCCCCCCCCCCCCCCCCCCCCCCCCCCCCCCCCCCCCCCCCCCCCCCCCCCCCCCCCCCCCCCCCCCCCCCCCCCCCCCCCCCCCCCCCCCCCCCCCCCCCCCCCCCCCCCCCCCCCCCCCCCCCCCCCCCCCCCCCCCCCCCCCCCCCCCCCCCCCCCCCCCCCCCCCCCCCCCCCCCCCCCCCCCCCCCCCCCCCCCCCCCCCCCCCCCCCCCCCCCCCCCCCCCCCCCCCCCCCCCCCCCCCCCCCCCCCCCCCCCCCCCCCCCCCCCCCCCCCCCCCCCCCCCCCCCCCCCCCCCCCCCCCCCCCCCCCCCCCCCCCCCCCCCCCCCCCCCCCCCCCCCCCCCCCCCCCCCCCCCCCCCCCCCCCCCCCCCCCCCCCCCCCCCCCCCCCCCCCCCCCCCCCCCCCCCCCCCCCCCCCCCCCCCCCCCCCCCCCCCCCCCCCCCCCCCCCCCCCCCCCCCCCCCCCCCCCCCCCCCCCCCCCCCCCCCCCCCCCCCCCCCCCCCCCCCCCCCCCCCCCCCCCCCCCCCCCCCCCCCCCCCCCCCCCCCCCCCCCCCCCCCCCCCCCCCCCCCCCCCCCCCCCCCCCCCCCCCCCCCCCCCCCCCCCCCCCCCCCCCCCCCCCCCCCCCCCCCCCCCCCCCCCCCCCCCCCCCCCCCCCCCCCCCCCCCCCCCCCCCCCCCCCCCCCCCCCCCCCCCCCCCCCCCCCCCCCCCCCCCCCCCCCCCCCCCCCCCCCCCCCCCCCCCCCCCCCCCCCCCCCCCCCCCCCCCCCCCACCCCCCCCCCCCCCCCCCCCCCCCCCCCCCCCCCCCCCCCCCCCCCCCCCCCCCCCCCCCCCCCCCCCCCCCCCCCCCCCCCCCCCCCCCCCCCCCCCCCCCCCCCCCCCCCCCCCCCCCCCCCCCCCCCCCCCCCCCCCCCCCCCCCCCCCCCCCCCCCCCCCCCCCCCCCCCCCCCCCCCCCCCCCCCCCCCCCCCCCCCCCCCCCCCCCCCCCCCCCCCCCCCCCCCCCCCCCCCCCCCCCCCCCCCCCCCCCCCCCCCCCCCCCCCCCCCCCCCCCCCCCCCCCCCCCCCCCCCCCCCCCCCCCCCCCCCCCCCCCCCCCCCCCCCCCCCCCCCCCCCCCCCCCCCCCCCCCCCCCCCCCCCCCCCCCCCCCCCCCCCCCCCCCCCCCCCCCCCCCCCCCCCCCCCCCCCCCCCCCCCCCCCCCCCCCCCCCCCCCCCCCCCCCCCCCCCCCCCCCCCCCCCCCCCCCCCCCCCCCCCCCCCCCCCCCCCCCCCCCCCCCCCCCCCCCCCCCCCCCCCCCCCCCCCCCCCCCCCCCCCCCCCCCCCCCCCCCCCCCCCCCCCCCCCCCCCCCCCCCCCCCCCCCCCCCCCCCCCCCCCCCCCCCCCCCCCCCCCCCCCCCCCCCCCCCCCCCCCCCCCCCCCCCCCCCCCCCCCCCCCCCCCCCCCCCCCCCCCCCCCCCCCCCCCCCCCCCCCCCCCCCCCCCCCCCCCCCCCCCCCCCCCCCCCCCCCCCCCCCCCCCCCCCCCCCCCCCCCCCCCCCCCCCCCCCCCCCCCCCCCCCCCCCCCCCCCCCCCCCCCCCCCCCCCCCCCCCCCCCCCCCCCCCCCCCCCCCCCCCCCCCCCCCCCCCCCCCCCCCCCCCCCCCCCCCCCCCCCCCCCCCCCCCCCCCCCCCCCCCCCCCCCCCCCCCCCCCCCCCCCCCCCCCCCCCCCCCCCCCCCCCCCCCCCCCCCCCCCCCCCCCCCCCCCCCCCCCCCCCCCCCCCCCCCCCCCCCCCCCCCCCCCCCCCCCCCCCCCCCCCCCCCCCCCCCCCCCCCCCCCCCCCCCCCCCCCCCCCCCCCCCCCCCCCCCCCCCCCCCCCCCCCCCCCCCCCCCCCCCCCCCCCCCCCCCCCCCCCCCCCCCCCCCCCCCCCCCCCCCCCCCCCCCCCCCCCCCCCCCCCCCCCCCCCCCCCCCCCCCCCCCCCCCCCCCCCCCCCCCCCCCCCCCCCCCCCCCCCCCCCCCCCCCCCCCCCCCCCCCCCCCCCCCCCCCCCCCCCCCCCCCCCCCCCCCCCCCCCCCCCCCCCCCCCCCCCCCCCCCCCCCCCCCCCCCCCCCCCCCCCCCCCCCCCCCCCCCCCCCCCCCCCCCCCCCCCCCCCCCCCCCCCCCCCCCCCCCCCCCCCCCCCCCCCCCCCCCCCCCCCCCCCCCCCCCCCCCCCCCCCCCCCCCCCCCCCCCCCCCCCCCCCCCCCCCCCCCCCCCCCCCCCCCCCCCCCCCCCCCCCCCCCCCCCCCCCCCCCCCCCCCCCCCCCCCCCCCCCCCCCCCCCCCCCCCCCCCCCCCCCCCCCCCCCCCCCCCCCCCCCCCCCCCCCCCCCCCCCCCCCCCCCCCCCCCCCCCCCCCCCCCCCCCCCCCCCCCCCCCCCCCCCCCCCCCCCCCCCCCCCCCCCCCCCCCCCCCCCCCCCCCCCCCCCCCCCCCCCCCCCCCCCCCCCCCCCCCCCCCCCCCCCCCCCCCCCCCCCCCCCCCCCCCCCCCCCCCCCCCCCCCCCCCCCCCCCCCCCCCCCCCCCCCCCCCCCCCCCCCCCCCCCCCCCCCCCCCCCCCCCCCCCCCCCCCCCCCCCCCCCCCCCCCCCCCCCCCCCCCCCCCCCCCCCCCCCCCCCCCCCCCCCCCCCCCCCCCCCCCCCCCCCCCCCCCCCCCCCCCCCCCCCCCCCCCCCCCCCCCCCCCCCCCCCCCCCCCCCCCCCCCCCCCCCCCCCCCCCCCCCCCCCCCCCCCCCCCCCCCCCCCCCCCCCCCCCCCCCCCCCCCCCCCCCCCCCCCCCCCCCCCCCCCCCCCCCCCCCCCCCCCCCCCCCCCCCCCCCCCCCCCCCCCCCCCCCACCCCCCCCCCCCCCCCCCCCCCCCCCCCCCCCCCCCCCCCCCCCCCCCCCCCCCCCCCCCCCCCCCCCCCCCCCCCCCCCCCCCCCCCCCCCCCCCCCCCCCCCCCCCCCCCCCCCCCCCCCCCCCCCCCCCCCCCCCCCCCCCCCCCCCCCCCCCCCCCCCCCCCCCCCCCCCCCCCCCCCCCCCCCCCCCCCCCCCCCCCCCCCCCCCCCCCCCCCCCCCCCCCCCCCCCCCCCCCCCCCCCCCCCCCCCCCCCCCCCCCCCCCCCCCACCCCCCCCCCCCCCCCCCCCCCCCCCCCCCCCCCCCCCCCCCCCCCCCCCCCCCCCCCCCCCCCCCCCCCCCCCCCCCCCCCCCCCCCCCCCCCCCCCCCCCCCCCCCCCCCCCCCCCCCCCCCCCCCCCCCCCCCCCCCCCCCCCCCCCCCCCCCCCCCCCCCCCCCCCCCCCCCCCCCCCCCCCCCCCCCCCCCCCCCCCCCCCCCCCCCCCCCCCCCCCCCCCCCCCCCCCCCCCCCCCCCCCCCCCCCCCCCCCCCCCCCCCCCCCCCCCCCCCCCCCCCCCCCCCCCCCCCCCCCCCCCCCCCCCCCCCCCCCCCCCCCCCCCCCCCCCCCCCCCCCCCCCCCCCCCCCCCCCCCCCCCCCCCCCCCCCCCCCCCCCCCCCCCCCCCCCCCCCCCCCCCCCCCCCCCCCCCCCCCCCCCCCCCCCCCCCCCCCCCCCCCCCCCCCCCCCCCCCCCCCCCCCCCCCCCCCCCCCCCCCCCCCCCCCCCCCCCCCCCCCCCCCCCCCCCCCCCCCCCCCCCCCCCCCCCCCCCCCCCCCCCCCCCCCCCCCCCCCCCCCCCCCCCCCCCCCCCCCCCCCCCCCCCCCCCCCCCCCCCCCCCCCCCCCCCCCCCCCCCCCCCCCCCCCCCCCCCCCCCCCCCCCCCCCCCCCCCCCCCCCCCCCCCCCCCCCCCCCCCCCCCCCCCCCCCCCCCCCCCCCCCCCCCCCCCCCCCCCCCCCCCCCCCCCCCCCCCCCCCCCCCCCCCCCCCCCCCCCCCCCCCCCCCCCCCCACCCCCCCCCCCCCCCCCCCCCCCCCCCCCCCCCCCCCCCCCCCCCCCCCCCCCCCCCCCCCCCCCCCCCCCCCCCCCCCCCCCCCCCCCCCCCCCCCCCCCCCCCCCCCCCCCCCCCCCCCCCCCCCCCCCCCCCCCCCCCCCCCACCCCCCCCCCCCCCCCCCCCCCCCCCCCCCCCCCCCCCCCCCCCCCCCCCCCCCCCCCCCCCCCCCCCCCCCCCCCCCCCCCCCCCCCCCCCCCCCCCCCCCCCCCCCCCCCCCCCCCCCCCCCCCCCCCCCCCCCCCCCCCCCCCCCCCCCCCCCCCCCCCCCCCCCCCCCCCCCCCCCCCCCCCCCCCCCCCCCCCCCCCCCCCCCCCCCCCCCCCCCCCCCCCCCCCCCCCCCCCCCCCCCCCCCCCCCCCCCCCCCCCCCCCCCCCCCCCCCCCCCCCCCCCCCCCCCCCCCCCCCCCCCCCCCCCCCCCCCCCCCCCCCCCCCCCCCCCCCCCCCCCCCCCCCCCCCCCCCCACCCCCCCCCCCCCCCCCCCCCCCCCCCCCCCCCCCCCCCCCCCCCCCCCCCCCCCCCCCCCCCCCCCCCCCCCCCCCCCCCCCCCCCCCCCCCCCCCCCCCCCCCCCCCCCCCCCCCCCCCCCCCCCCCCCCCCCCCCCCCCCCCCCCCCCCCCCCCCCCCCCCCCCCCCCCCCCCCCCCCCCCCCCCCCCCCCCCCCCCCCCCCCCCCCCCCCCCCCCCCCCCCCCCCCCCCCCCCCCCCCCCCCCCCCCCCCCCCCCCCCCCCCCCCCCCCCCCCCCCCCCCCCCCCCCCCCCCCCCCCCCCCCCCCCCCCCCCCCCCCCCCCCCCCCCCCCCCCCCCCCCCCCCCACCCCCCCCCCCCCCCCCCCCCCCCCCCCCCCCCCCCCCCCCCCCCCCCCCCCCCCCCCCCCCCCCCCCCCCCCCCCCCCCCCCCCCCCCCCCCCCCCCCCCCCCCCCCCCCCCCCCCCCCCCCCCCCCCCCCCCCCCCCCCCCCCCCCCCCCCCCCCCCCCCCCCCCCCCCCCCCCCCCCCCCCCCCCCCCCCCCCCCCCCCCCCCCCCCCCCCCCCCCCCCCCCCCCCCCCCCCCCCCCCCCCCCCCCCCCCCCCCCCCCCCCCCCCCCCCCCCCCCCCCCCCCCCCCCCCCCCCCCCCCCCCCCCCCCACCCCCCCCCCCCCCCCCCCCCCCCCCCCCCCCCCCCCCCCCCCCCCCCCCCCCCCCCCCCCCCCCCCCCCCCCCCCCCCCCCCCCCCCCCCCCCCCCCCCCCCCCCCCCCCCCCCCCCCCCCCCCCCCCCCCCCCCCCCCCCCCCCCCCCCCCCCCCCCCCCCCCCCCCCCCCCCCCCCCCCCCCCCCCCCCCCCCCCCCCCCCCCCCCCCCCCCCCCCCCCCCCCCCCCCCCCCCCCCCCCCCCCCCCCCCCCCCCCCCCCCCCCCCCCCCCCCCCCCCCCCCCCCCCCCCCCCCCCCCCCCCCCCCCCCCCCCCCCCCCCCCCCCCCCCCCCCCCCCCCCCCCCCCCCCCCCCCCCCCCCCCCCCCCCCCCCCCCCCCCCCCCCCCCCCCCCCCCCCCCCCCCCCCCCCCCCCCCCCCCCCCCCCCCCCCCCCCCCCCCCCCCCCCCCCCCCCCCCCCCCCCCCCCCCCCCCCCCCCCCCCCCCCCCCCCCCCCCCCCCCCCCCCCCCCCCCCCCCCCCCCCCCCCCCCCCCCCCCCCCCCCCCCCCCCCCCCCCCCCCCCCCCCCCCCCCCCCCCCCCCCCCCCCCCCCCCCCCCCCCCCCCCCCCCCCCCCCCCCCCCCCCCCCCCCCCCCCCCCCCCCCCCCCCCCCCCCCCCCCCCCCCCCCCCCCCCCCCCCCCCCCCCCCCCCCCCCCCCCCCCCCCCCCCCCCCCCCCCCCCCCCCCCCCCCCCCCCCCCCCCCCCCCCCCCCCCCCCCCCCCCCCCCCCCCCCCCCCCCCCCCCCCCCCCCCCCCCCCCCCCCCCCCCCCCCCCCCCCCCCCCCCCCCCCCCCCCCCCCCCCCCCCCCCCCCCCCCCCCCCCCCCCCCCCCCCCCCCCCCCCCCCCCCCCCCCCCACCCCCCCCCCCCCCCCCCCCCCCCCCCCCCCCCCCCCCCCCCCCCCCCCCCCCCCCCCCCCCCCCCCCCCCCCCCCCCCCCCCCCCCCCCCCCCCCCCCCCCCCCCCCCCCCCCCCCCCCCCCCCCCCCCCCCCCCCCCCCCCCCCCCCCCCCCCCCCCCCCCCCCCCCCCCCCCCCCCCCCCCCCCCCCCCCCCCCCCCCCCCCCCCCCCCCCCCCCCCCCCCCCCCCCCCCCCCCCCCCCCCCCCCCCCCCCCCCCCCCCCCCCCCCCCCCCCCCCCCCCCCCCCCCCCCCCCCCCCCCCCCCCCCCCCCCCCCCCCCCCCCCCCCCCCCCCCCCCCCCCCCCCCCCCCCCCCCCCCCCCCCCCCCCCCCCCCCCCCCCCCCCCCCCCCCCCCCCCCCCCCCCCCCCCCCCCCCCCCCCCCCCCCCCCCCCCCCCCCCCCCCCCCCCCCCCCCCCCCCCCCCCCCCCCCCCCCCCCCCCCCCCCCCCCCCCCCCCCCCCCCCCCCCCCCCCCCCCCCCCCCCCCCCCCCCCCCCCCCCCCCCCCCCCCCCCCCCCCCCCCCCCCCCCCCCCCCACCCCCCCCCCCCCCCCCCCCCCCCCCCCCCCCCCCCCCCCCCCCCCCCCCCCCCCCCCCCCCCCCCCCCCCCCCCCCCCCCCCCCCCCCCCCCCCCCCCCCCCCCCCCCCCCCCCCCCCCCCCCCCCCCCCCCCCCCCCCCCCCCCCCCCCCCCCCCCCCCCCCCCCCCCCCCCCCCCCCCCCCCCCCCCCCCCCCCCCCCCCCCCCCCCCCCCCCCCCCCCCCCCCCCCCCCCCCCCCCCCCCCCCCCCCCCCCCCCCCCCCCCCCCCCCCCCCCCCCCCCCCCCCCCCCCCCCCCCCCCCCCCCCCCCCCCCCCCCCCCCCCCCCCCCCCCCCCCCCCCCCCCCCCCCCCCCCCCCCCCCCCCCCCCCCCCCCCCCCCCCCCCCCCCCCCCCCCCCCCCCCCCCCCCCCCCCCCCCCCCCCCCCCCCCCCCCCCCCCCCCCCCCCCCCCCCCCCCCCCCCCCCCCCCCCCCCCCCCCCCCCCCCCCCCCCCCCCCCCCCCCCCCCCCCCCCCCCCCCCCCCCCCCCCCCCCCCCCCCCCCCCCCCCCCCCCCCCCCCCCCCCCCCCCCCCCCCCCACCCCCCCCCCCCCCCCCCCCCCCCCCCCCCCCCCCCCCCCCCCCCCCCCCCCCCCCCCCCCCCCCCCCCCCCCCCCCCCCCCCCCCCCCCCCCCCCCCCCCCCCCCCCCCCCCCCCCCCCCCCCCCCCCCCCCCCCCCCCCCCCCCCCCCCCCCCCCCCCCCCCCCCCCCCCCCCCCCCCCCCCCCCCCCCCCCCCCCCCCCCCCCCCCCCCCCCCCCCCCCCCCCCCCCCCCCCCCCCCCCCCCCCCCCCCCCCCCCACCCCCCCCCCCCCCCCCCCCCCCCCCCCCCCCCCCCCCCCCCCCCCCCCCCCCCCCCCCCCCCCCCCCCCCCCCCCCCCCCCCCCCCCCCCCCCCCCCCCCCCCCCCCCCCCCCCCCCCCCCCCCCCCCCCCCCCCCCCCCCCCCCCCCCCCCCCCCCCCCCCCCCCCCCCCCCCCCCCCCCCCCCCCCCCCCCCCCCCCCCCCCCCCCCCCCCCCCCCCCCCCCCCCCCCCCCCCCCCCCCCCCCCCCCCCCCCCCCCCCCCCCCCCCCCCCCCCCCCCCCCCCCCCCCCCCCCCCCCCCCCCCCCCCCCCCCCCCCCCCCCCCCCCCCCCCCCCCCCCCCCCCCCCCCCCCCCCCCCCCCCCCCCCCCCCCCCCCCCCCCCCCCCCCCCCCCCCCCCCCCCCCCCCCCCCCCCCCCCCCCCCCCCCCCCCCCCCCCCCCCCCCCCCCCCCCCCCCCCCCCCCCCCCCCCCCCCCCCCCCCCCCCCCCCCCCCCCCCCCCCCCCCCCCCCCCCCCCCCCCCCCCCCCCCCCCCCCCCCCCCCACCCCCCCCCCCCCACCCCCCCCCCCCCCCCCCCCCACCCCCCCCCCCCCCCCCCCCCCCCCCCCCCCCCCCCCCCCCCCCCCCCCCCCCCCCCCCCCCCCCCCCCCCCCCCCCCCCCCCCCCCCCCCCCCCCCCCCCCCCCCCCCCCCCCCCCCCCCCCCCCCCCCCCCCCCCCCCCCCCCCCCCCCCCCCCCCCCCCCCCCCCCCCCCCCCCCCCCCCCCCCCCCCCCCCCCCCCCCCCCCCCCCCCCCCCCCCCCCCCCCCCCCCCCCCCCCCCCCCCCCCCCCCCCCCCCCCCCCCCCCCCCCCCCCCCCCCCCCCCCCCCCCCCCCCCCCCCCCCCCCCCCCCCCCCCCCCCCCCCCCCCCCCCCCCCCCCCCCCCCCCCCCCCCCCCCCCCCCCCCCCCCCCCCCCCCCCCCCCCCCCCCCCCCCCCCCCCCCCCCCCCCCCCCCCCCCCCCCCCCCCCCCCCCCCCCCCCCCCCCCCCCCCCCCCCCCCCCCCCCCCCCCCCCCCCCCCCCCCCCCCCCCCCACCCCCCCCCCCCCCCCCCCCCCCCCCCCCCCCCCCCCCCCCCCCCCCCCCCCCCCCCCCCCCCCCCCCCCCCCCCCCCCCCCCCCCCCCCCCCCCCCCCCCCCCCCCCCCCCCCCCCCCCCCCCCCCCCCCCCCCCCCCCCCCCCCCCCCCCCCCCCCCCCCCCCCCCCCCCCCCCCCCCCCCCCCCCCCCCCCCCCCCCCCCCCCCCCCCCCCCCCCCCCCCCCCCCCCCCCCCCCCCCCCCCCCCCCCCCCCCCCCCCCCCCCCCCCCCCCCCCCCCCCCCCCCCCCCCCCCCCCCCCCCCCCCCCCCCCCCCCCCCCCCCCCCCCCCCCCCCCCCCCCCCCCCCCCCCCCCACCCCCCCCCCCCCCCCCCCCCCCCCCCCCCCCCCCCCCCCCCCCCCCCCCCCCCCCCCCCCCCCCCCCCCCCCCCCCCCCCCCCCCCCCCCCCCCCCCCCCCCCCCCCCCCCCCCCCCCCCCCCCCCCCCCCCCCCCCCCCCCCCCCCCCCCCCCCCCCCCCCCCCCCCCCCCCCCCCCCCCCCCCCCCCCCCCCCCCCCCCCCCCCCCCCCCCCCCCCCCCCCCCCCCCCCCCCCCCCCCCCCCCCCCCCCCCCCCCCCCCCCCCCCCCCCCCCCCCCCCCCCCCCCCCCCCCCCCCCCCCCCCCCCCCCCCCCCCCCCCCCCCCCCCCCCCCCCCCCCCCCCCCCCCCCCCCCCCCCCCCCCCCCCCCCCCCCCCCCCCCCCCCCCCCCCCCCCCCCCCCCCCCCCCCCCCCCCCCCCCCCCCCCCCCCCCCCCCCCCCCCCCCCCCCCCCCCCCCCCCCCCCCCCCCCCCCCCCCCCCCCCCCCCCCCCCCCCCCCCCCCCCCCCCCCCCCCCCCCCCCCCCCCCCCCCCCCCCCCCCCCCCCCCCCCCCCCCCCCCCCCCCCCCCCCCCCCCCCCCCCCCCCCCCCCCCCCCCCCCCCCCCCCCCCCCCCCCCCCCCCCCCCCCCCCCCCCCCCCCCCCCCCCCCCCCCCCCCCCCCCCCCCCCCCCCCCCCCCCCCCCCCCCCCCCCCCCCCCCCCCCCCCCCCCCCCCCCCCCCCCCCCCCCCCCCCCCCCCCCCCCCCCCCCCCCCCCCCCCCCCCCCCCCCCCCCCCCCCCCCCCCCCCCCCCCCCCCCCCCCCCCCCCCCCCCCCCCCCCCCCCCCCCCCCCCCCCCCCCCCCCCCCCCCCCCCCCCCCCCCCCCCCCCCCCCCCCCCCCCCCCCCCCCCCCCCCCCCCCCCCCCCCCCCCCCCCCCCCCCCCCCCCCCCCCCCCCCCCCCCCCCCCCCCCCCCCCCCCCCCCCCCCCCCCCCCCCCCCCCCCCCCCCCCCCCCCCCCCCCCCCCCCCCCCCCCCCCCCCCCCCCCCCCCCCCCCCCCCCCCCCCCCCCCCCCCCCCCCCCCCCCCCCCCCCCCCCCCCCCCCCCCCCCCCCCCCCCCCCCCCCCCCCCCCCCCCCCCCCCCCCCCCCCCCCCCCCCCCCCCCCCCCCCCCCCCCCCCCCCCCCCCCCCCCCCCCCCCCCCCCCCCCCCCCCCCCCCCCCCCCCCCCCCCCCCCCCCCCCCCCCCCCCCCCCCCCCCCCCCCCCCCCCCCCCCCCCCCCCCCCCCCCCCCCCCCCCCCCCCCCCCCCCCCCCCCCCCCCCCCCCCCCCCCCCCCCCCCCCCCCCCCCCCCCCCCCCCCCCCCCCCCCCCCCCCCCCCCCCCCCCCCCCCCCCCCCCCCCCCCCCCCCCCCCCCCCCCCCCCCCCCCCCCCCCCCCCCCCCCCCCCCCCCCCCCCCCCCACCCCCCCCCCCCCCCCCCCCCCCCCCCCCCCCCCCCCCCCCCCCCCCCCCCCCCCCCCCCCCCCCCCCCCCCCCCCCCCCCCCCCCCCCCCCCCCCCCCCCCCCCCCCCCCCCCCCCCACCCCCCCCCCCCCCCCCCCCCCCCCCCCCCCCCCCCCCCCCCCCCCCCCCCCCCCCCCCCCCCCCCCCCCCCCCCCCCCCCCCCCCCCCCCCCCCCCCCCCCCCCCCCCCCCCCCCCCCCCCCCCCCCCCCCCCCCCCCCCCCCCCCCCCCCCCCCCCCCCCCCCCCCCCCCCCCCCCCCCCCCCCCCCCCCCCCCCCCCCCCCCCCCCCCCCCCCCCCCCCCCCCCCCCCCCCCCCCCCCCCCCCCCCCCCCCCCCCCCCCCCCCCCCCCCCCCCCCCCCCCCCCCCCCCCCCCCCCCCCCCCCCCCCCCCCCCCCCCCCCCCCCCCCCCCCCCCCCCCCCCCCCCCCCCCCCCCCCCCCCCCCCCCCCCCCCCCCCCCCCCCCCCCCCCCCCCCCCCCCCCCCCCCCCCCCCCCCCCCCCCCCCCCCCCCCCCCCCCCCCCCCCCCCCCCCCCCCCCCCCCCCCCCCCCCCCCCCCCCCCCCCCCCCCCCCCCCCCCCCCCCCCCCCCCCCCCCCCCCCCCCCCCCCCCCCCCCCCCCCCCCCCCCCCCCCCCCCCCCCCCCCCCCCCCCCCCCCCCCCCCCCCCCCCCCCCCCCCCCCCCCCCCCCCCCCCCCCCCCCCCCCCCCCCCCCCCCCCCCCCCCCCCCCCCCCCCCCCCCCCCCCCCCCCCCCCCCCCCCCCCCCCCCCCCCCCCCCCCCCCCCCCCCCCCCCCCCCCCCCCCCCCCCCCCCCCCCCCCCCCCCCCCCCCCCCCCCCCCCCCCCCCCCCCCCCCCCCCCCCCCCCCCCCCCCCACCCCCCCCCCCCCCCCCCCCCCCCCCCCCCCCCCCCCCCCCCCCCCCCCCCCCCCCCCCCCCCCCCCCCCCCCCCCCCCCCCCCCCCCCCCCCCCCCCCCCCCCCCCCCCCCCCCCCCCCCCCCCCCCCCCCCCCCCCCCCCCCCCCCCCCCCCCCCCCCCCCCCCCCCCCCCCCCCCCCCCCCCCCCCCCCCCCCCCCCCCCCCCCCCCCCCCCCCCCCCCCCCCCCCCCCCCCCCCCCCCCCCCCCCCCCCCCCCCCCCCCCCCCCCCCCCCCCCCCCCCCCCCCCCCCCCCCCCCCCCCCCCCCCCCCCCCCCCACCCCCCCCCCCCCCCCCCCCCCCCCCCCCCCCCCCCCCCCCCCCCCCCCCCCCCCCCCCCCCCCCCCCCCCCCCCCCCCCCCCCCCCCCCCCCCCCCCCCCCCCCCCCACCCCCCCCCCCCCCCCCCCCCCCCCCCCCCCCACCCCCCCCCCCCCCCCCCCCCCCCCCCCCCCCCCCCCCCCCCCCCCCCCCCCCCCCCCCCCCCCACCCCCCCCCCCCCCCCCCCCCCCCCCCCCCCCCCCCCCCCACCCCCCCCCCCCCCCCCCCCCCCCCCCCCCCCCCCCCCCCCCCCCCCCCCCCCCCCCCCCCCCCCCCCCCCCCCCCCCCCCCCCCCCCCCCCCCCCCCCCCCCCCCCCCCACCCCCCCCCCCCCCCCCCCCCCCCCCCCCCCCCCCCCCCCCCCCCCCCCCCCCCCCCCCCCCCCCCCCCCCCCCCCCCCCCCCCCCCCCCCCCCCCCCCCCCCCCCCCCCCCCCCCCCCCCCCCCCCCCCCCCCCCCCCCCCCCCCCCCCCCCCCCACCCCCCCCCCCCCCCCCCCCCCCCCCCCCCCCCCCCCCCCCCCCCCCCCCCACCCCCCCCCCCCCCCCCCCCCCCCCCCCCCCCCCCCCCCCCCCCCCCCCCCCCCCCCCCCCCCCCCCCCCCCCCCCCCCCCCCCCCCCCCCCCCCCCCCCCACCCCCCCCCCCCCCCCCCCCCCCCCCCCCCCCCCCCCCCACCCCCCCCCCCCCCCCCCCCCCCCCCCCCCCCCCCCCCCCCCCCCCCCCCCCCCACCCCCCCCCCCCCCCCCCCCCCCCCCCCCCCCCACCCCCCCCCCCCCCCCCCCCCCCCCCCCCCCCCCCCCCCCCCCCCCCCCCCCCCCCCCCCACCCCCCCCCCCCCCCCCCCCCCCCCCCCCCCCCCCCCCCCCCCCCCCCCCCCCCCCCCCCCCCCCCCCCCCCCCCCCCCCCCCCCCCCCCCCCCCCCCCCCCCCCCCCCCCCCCCCCCCCCCCCCCCCCCCCCCACCCCCCCCCCCCCCCCCCCCCCCCCCCCCCCCCCCCCCCCCCCCCCCCCCCCCCCCCCCCCCCCCCCCCCCCCCCCCCCCCCCCCCCCCCCCCCCCCCCCCCCCCCCCCCCCCCCCCCCCCCCCCCCCCCCCCCCCCCCCCCCCCCCCCCCCCCCCCCCCCCCCCCCCCCCCCCCCCCCCCCCCCCCCCCCCCCCCCCACCCCCCCCCCCCCCCCCCCCCCCCCCCCCCCCCCCCCCCCCCCCCCCCCCCCCCCCCCCACCCCCCCCCCCCCCCCCCCCCCCCCCCCCCCCCCCCCCCCCCCCCCCCCCCCCCCCCCCCCCCCCCCCCCCCCCCCCCCCCCCCCCCCCCCCCCCCCCCCCCCCCCCCCCCCCACCCCCCCCCCCCCCCCCCCCCCCCCCCCCCCCCCCCCCCCCCCCCCCCCCCCCCCCCCCCCCCCCCCCCCCCCCCCCCCCCCCCCCCCCCCCCCCCCCCCACCCCCCCCCCCCCCCCCCCCCCCCCCCCCCCCCCCCCCCCCACCCCCCCCCCCCACCCCCCCCCCCCCCCCCCCCCCCCCCCCCCCCCCCCCCCCCCCCCCCCCCCCCCCCCCCCCCCCCCCCCCCCCCCCCCCCCCCCCCCCCCCCCCCCCCCCCCCCCCCCCCCCCCCCCCCCCCCCACCCCCCCCCCCCCCCCCCCCCCCCCCCCCCCCCCCCCCCCCCCCCCCCCCACCCCCCCCCCCCCCCCCCCCCCCCCCCCCCCCCCCCCCCCCCCCCCCCCCCCCCCCCCACCCCCCCCCCCCCCCCCCCCCCCCCCCCCCCCCCCCCCCCCCCCCCCCCCCCCCCCCCCCCCCCCCCCCCCCCCCCCCCCCCCCCCCCCCCCCCCCCCCCCCCCCCCCCCCCCCCCCCCCCCCCCCCCCCCCCCCCCCCCCCCCCCCCCACCCCCCCCCCCCCCCCCCCCCCCCCCCCCCCCCCCCCCCCCCCCCCCCCCCCCCCCCCCCCCCCCCCCCCCCCCCCCCCCCCCCCCCACCCCCCCCCCCCCCCCCCCCCCCCCCCCCCCCCCCCCCCCCCCCCCCCCCCCCCCCCCCCACCCCCCCCCCCCCCCCCCCCCCCCCCCCCCCCCCCCCCCCCCCCCCCCCCCCCCCCCCCCCCCCACCCCCCCCCCCCCCCCCCCCCCCCCCCCCCCCCCCCCCCCCCCCCCCCCCCCCCCCCCCCCCCCCCCCCCCCCCCCCCCCCCCCCCCCCCCCCCCCCCCCCCCCCCCCCCCCCCCCCCCCCCCCCCCCCCCCCCCCCCCCCCCCCCCCCCCCCCCCCCCCCCCCCCCCCCCCCCCCCACCCCCCCCCCCCCCCCCCCCCCCCCCCCCCCCCCCCCCCCCCCCCCCCCCCCCCCCCCCCCCCCCCCCCCCCCCCCCCCCCCCCCCCCCCCCCCCCCCCCCCCCCCCCCCCCCCCCCCCCCCCCCCCCCCCCCCCCCCCCCCCCCCCCCCCCCCCCCCCCCCCCCCCCCCCCCCCCCCCCCCCCCCCCCCCCCCCCCCCCCCCCCCCCCCCCCCCCCCCCCCCCCCCCCCCCCCCCCCCCCCCCCCCCCCCCCCCCCCCCCCCCCCCCCCCCCCCCCCCCCCCCCCCCCCCCCCCCCCCCCCCCCCCCCCCCCCCCCCCCCCCCCCCCCCCCCCCCCCCCCCCCCCCCCCCCCCCCCCCCCCCCCCCCCCCCCCCCCCCCCCCCCCCCCCCCCCCCCCCCCCCCCCCCCCCCCCCCCCCCCCCCCCCCCCCCCCCCCCCCCCCCCCCCCCCCCCCCCCCCCCCCCCCCCCCCCCCCCCCCCCCCCCCCCCCCCCCCCCCCCCCCCCCCCCCCCCCCCCCCCCCCCCCCCCCCCCCCCCCCCCCCCCCCCCCCCCCCCCCCCCCCCCCCCCCCCCCCCCCCCCCCCCCCCCCCCCCCCCCCCCCCCCCCCCCCCCCCCCCCCCCCCCCCCCCCCCCCCCCCCCCCCCCCCCCCCCCCCCCCCCCCCCCCCCCCCCCCCCCCCCCCCCCCCCCCCCCCCCCCCCCCCCCCCCCCCCCCCCCCCCCCCCCCCCCTCCCCCCCCCCCCCCCCCCCCCACCCCCCCCCCCCCCCCCCCCCCCCCCCCCCCCCCCCCCCCCCCCCCCCCCCCCCCCCCCCCCCCCCCCCCCCCCCCCCCCCCCCCCCCCCCACCCCCCCCCCCCCCCCCCCCCCCCCCCCCCCCCCCCCCCCCCCCCCCCCCCCCCCCCCCCCCCCCCCCCCCCCCCCCCCCCCCCCCCCCCCCCCCCCCCCCCCCCCCCCCCCCCCCCCCCCCCCCCCCCCCCCCCCCCCCCCCCCACCCCCCCCCCCCCCCCCCCCCCCCCCCCCCCCCCCCCCCCCCCCCCCCCCCCCCCCCCCCCCCCCCCCCCCCCCCCCCCCCCCCCCCCCCCCCCCCCCCCCCCCCCGCCCCCCCCCCCCCCCCCCCCCCCCCCCCCCCCCCCCCCCCCCCCCCCCCCCCCCCCCCCCCACCCCCCCCCCCCCCCCCCCCCCCCCCCCCCCCCCCCCCCCCCCCCCCCCCCCCCCCCCCCCCCCCCCCCCCCCCCCCCCCCCCCCCCCCCCCCCCCCCCCCCCCCCCCCCCCCCCCCCCCCCCCCCCCCCCCCCCCCCCCCCCCCCCACCCCCCCCCCCCCCCCCCCCCCCCCCCCCCCCCCCCCCCCCCCCCCCCCCCCCCCCCCCCCCCCCCACCCCCCCCCCCCCCCCCCCCCCCCCCCCCCCCCCCCCCCCCCCCCCCCCCCCCCCCCCCCCCCCCCCCCCCCCCCCCCACCCCCCCCCCCCCCCCCCCCCCCCCCCCCCCCCCCCCCCCCCCCCCCCCACCCCCCCCCCCCCCCCCCCCCCCCCCCCCCCCCCCCCCCCCCCCCACCCCCCCCCCCCCCCCCCCCCCCCCCCCCCCCCCCCCCCCCCCCCCCCCCCCCCCCCCCCCCCCCCCCCCCCCCCCCCCCCCCCCCCACCCCCCCCCCCCCCCCCCCCCCCCCCCCCCCCCCACCCCCCCCCCCCCCCCCCCCCCCCCCCCCCCCCCCCCCCCCCCCCCCCCCCCCCCCCCCCCCCCCCCCCCCCCCCCCCCCCCCCCCCCCCCCCCCCCCCCCCCCCCCCCCCCCCCCCCCCCCCCCCCCCCCCCCCCCCCCCCCCCCCCCCCCCCCCCCCCCCCCCCCCCCCCCCCCCCCCCCCCCCCCCACCCCCCCCCCCCCCCCCCCCCCCCCCCCCCCCCCCCCCCCCCCCCCCCCCCCCCCCCCCCCCCCCCCCCCCACCCCCCCCCCCCCCCCCCCCCCCCCCCCCCCCCCCCCCCCCCCCCCCCCCCCCCCCCCCCCCCCCCCCCCCCCCCCCCCCCCCCCCCCCCCCCCCCCCACCCCCCCCCCCCCCCCCCCCCCCCCCCCCCCCCCCCCCCCCCCCCCCCACCCCCCCCCCCCCCCCCCCCCCCCCCCCCCCCCCCCCCCCCCCCCCCCCCCCCCCCCCCCCCCCCCCCCCCCCCCCCCCCACCCCCCCCCCCCCCCCCCCCCCCCCCCCCCCCCCCCCCCCCCCCCCCCCCCCCCCCCCCCCCCCCCCCCCCCCCCCCCCCCCCCCCCCCCCCCCCCCCCCCCCCCCCCCCCCCCCACCCCCCCCCCCCCCCCCCCCCCCCCCCCCCCCCCCCCCCCCACCCCCCCCCCCCCCCCCCCCCCCCCCCCCCCCCCCCCCCCCCCCCCCCCCCCCCCCCCCCCCCCCCCCCCCCCCCCCCCCCCCCCCCCCCCCCCCCCCCCCCCCCCCCCCCCCCCCCCCCCCCCCCCCCCCCCCCCCCCCCCCCCCCCCCCACCCCCCCCCCCCCCCCCCCCCCCCCCCCCCCCCCCCCCCCCCCCCCCCCCCCCCCCCCCCCCCCCCCCCCCCACCCCCCCCCCCCCCCCCCCCCCCCCCCCCCCCCCCCCCCCCCCCCCCCCCCCCCCCCCCCCCCCCCCCCCCCCCCCCCCCCCCCCCCCCCCCCCCCCCCCCCCCCCACCCCCCCCCCCCCCCCCCCCCCCCCCCCCCCCCCCCCCCCCCCCCCCCCCCCCCCCCCCCCCCCCCCCCCCCCCCCCCCCCCCCCCCCCCCCCCCCCCCCCCCCCCCCCCCCCCCCCCCCCCCCCCCCCCCCCCCCCCCCCCCCCCCCCCCCCCCCCCCCCCCCCCCCCCCCCCCCCACCCCCCCCCCCCCCCCCCCCCCCCCCCCCCCCCCCCCCCCCCCCCCCCCCCCCCCCCCCCCCCCCCCCCCCCCCCCCCCCCCCCCCCCCCCCCCCCCCCCCCCCCCCCCCCCCCCCCCCCCCCCCCCCCCCCCCCCCCCCCCCCCCCCCCCCCCCCCCCCCCCCCCCCCCCCCCCCCCCCCCCCCACCCCCCCCCCCCCCCCCCCCCCCCCCCCCCCCCCCCCCCCCCCCCCCCCCCCCCCCCCCCCCCCCCCCCCCCCACCCCCCCCCCCCCCCCCCCCCCCCCCCCCCCCCCCCCCCCCCCCCCCCCCCCCCCCCCCCCCCCCCCCCCCCCCCCCCCCCCCCCCCCCCCCCCCCCCCCCCCCCCCCCCCCCCCCCCCCCCCCCCCCCCCCCCCCCCCCCCCCCCCCCCCCCCCCCCCCCCCCCCCCCCCCCCCCCCCCCCCCCCCCCCCCCCCCCCCCCCCCCCCCCCCCCCCCCCCCCCCCCCCCCCCCCCCCCCCCCCCCCCCCCCCCCCCCCCCCCCCCCCCCCCCCCCACCCCCCCCCCCCCCCCCCCCCCCCCCCCCCCCCCCCCCCCCCCCCCCCCCCCCCCCCCCCCCCCCCCCCCCCCCCCCCCCCCCCCCCCCCCCCCCCCCCCCCCCCCCCCCCCCCCCCCCCCCCCCCCCACCCCCCCCCCCCCCCCCCCCCCCCCCCCCCCCCCCCCCCCCCCCCCCCCCCCCCCCCCCCCCCCCCCCCCCCCCCCCCCCCCCCCCCCCCCCCCCCCCCCCACCCCCCCCCCCCCCCCCCCCCCCCCCCCCCCCCCCCCCCCCCCCCCCCCCCCCCCCCCCCCCCCCCCCCCCCCCCCCCCCCCCCCCCCCCCCCCCCCCCCCCCCCCCCCC
>JAQZCD010000018.1:0-10000 GCA_030864225.1 Capsicum baccatum var. pendulum | reverse complement strand
CCCCCCCCCCCCCCCCCCCCCCCCCCCCCCCCCCCCCCCCCCCCCCCCCCCCCCCCCCCCCCCCCCCCCCCCCCCCCCCCCCCCCCCCCCCCCCCCCCCCCCCCCCCCCCCCCCCCCCCCCCCCCCCCCCCCCCCCCCCCCCCCCCCCCCCCCCCCCCCCCCCCCCCCCCCCCCCCCCCCCCCCCCCCCCCCCCCCCCCCCCCCCCCCCCCCCCCCCCCCCCCCCCCCCCCCCCCCCCCCCCCCCCCCCCCCCCCCCCCCCCCCCCCCCCCCCCCCCCCCCCCCCCCCCCCCCCCCCCCCCCCCCCCCCCCCCCCCCCCCCCCCCCCCCCCCCCCCCCCCCCCCCCCCCCCCCCCCCCCCCCCCCCCCCCCCCCCCCCCCCCCCCCCCCCCCCCCCCCCCCCCCCCCCCCCCCCCCCCCCCCCCCCCCCCCCCCCCCCCCCCCCCCCCCCCCCCCCCCCCCCCCCCCCCCCCCCCCCCCCCCCCCCCCCCCCCCCCCCCCCCCCCCCCCCCCCCCCCCCCCCCCCCCCCCCCCCCCCCCCCCCCCCCCCCCCCCCCCCCCCCCCCCCCCCCCCCCCCCCCCCCCCCCCCCCCCCCCCCCCCCCCCCCCCCCCCCCCCCCCCCCCCCCCCCCCCCCCCCCCCCCCCCCCCCCCCCCCCCCCCCCCCCCCCCCCCCCCCCCCCCCCCCCCCCCCCCCCCCCCCCCCCCCCCCCCCCCCCCCCCCCCCCCCCCCCCCCCCCCCCCCCCCCCCCCCCCCCCCCCCCCCCCCCCCCCCCCCCCCCCCCCCCCCCCCCCCCCCCCCCCCCCCCCCCCCCCCCCCCCCCCCCCCCCCCCCCCCCCCCCCCCCCCCCCCCCCCCCCCCCCCCCCCCCCCCCCCCCCCCCCCCCCCCCCCCCCCCCCCCCCCCCCCCCCCCCCCCCCCCCCCCCCCCCCCCCCCCCCCCCCCCCCCCCCCCCCCCCCCCCCCCCCCCCCCCCCCCCCCCCCCCCCCCCCCCCCCCCCCCCCCCCCCCCCCCCCCCCCCCCCCCCCCCCCCCCCCCCCCCCCCCCCCCCCCCCCCCCCCCCCCCCCCCCCCCCCCCCCCCCCCCCCCCCCCCCCCCCCCCCCCCCCCCCCCCCCCCCCCCCCCCCCCCCCCCCCCCCCCCCCCCCCCCCCCCCCCCCCCCCCCCCCCCCCCCCCCCCCCCCCCCCCCCCCCCCCCCCCCCCCCCCCCCCCCCCCCCCCCCCCCCCCCCCCCCCCCCCCCCCCCCCCCCCCCCCCCCCCCCCCCCCCCCCCCCCCCCCCCCCCCCCCCCCCCCCCCCCCCCCCCCCCCCCCCCCCCCCCCCCCCCCCCCCCCCCCCCCCCCCCCCCCCCCCCCCCCCCCCCCCCCCCCCCCCCCCCCCCCCCCCCCCCCCCCCCCCCCCCCCCCCCCCCCCCCCCCCCCCCCCCCCCCCCCCCCCCCCCCCCCCCCCCCCCCCCCCCCCCCCCCCCCCCCCCCCCCCCCCCCCCCCCCCCCCCCCCCCCCCCCCCCCCCCCCCCCCCCCCCCCCCCCCCCCCCCCCCCCCCCCCCCCCCCCCCCCCCCCCCCCCCCCCCCCCCCCCCCCCCCCCCCCCCCCCCCCCCCCCCCCCCCCCCCCCCCCCCCCCCCCCCCCCCCCCCCCCCCCCCCCCCCCCCCCCCCCCCCCCCCCCCCCCCCCCCCCCCCCCCCCCCCCCCCCCCCCCCCCCCCCCCCCCCCCCCCCCCCCCCCCCCCCCCCCCCCCCCCCCCCCCCCCCCCCCCCCCCCCCCCCCCCCCCCCCCCCCCCCCCCCCCCCCCCCCCCCCCCCCCCCCCCCCCCCCCCCCCCCCCCCCCCCCCCCCCCCCCCCCCCCCCCCCCCCCCCCCCCCCCCCCCCCCCCCCCCCCCCCCCCCCCCCCCCCCCCCCCCCCCCCCCCCCCCCCCCCCCCCCCCCCCCCCCCCCCCCCCCCCCCCCCCCCCCCCCCCCCCCCCCCCCCCCCCCCCCCCCCCCCCCCCCCCCCCCCCCCCCCCCCCCCCCCCCCCCCCCCCCCCCCCCCCCCCCCCCCCCCCCCCCCCCCCCCCCCCCCCCCCCCCCCCCCCCCCCCCCCCCCCCCCCCCCCCCCCCCCCCCCCCCCCCCCCCCCCCCCCCCCCCCCCCCCCCCCCCCCCCCCCCCCCCCCCCCCCCCCCCCCCCCCCCCCCCCCCCCCCCCCCCCCCCCCCCCCCCCCCCCCCCCCCCCCCCCCCCCCCCCCCCCCCCCCCCCCCCCCCCCCCCCCCCCCCCCCCCCCCCCCCCCCCCCCCCCCCCCCCCCCCCCCCCCCCCCCCCCCCCCCCCCCCCCCCCCCCCCCCCCCCCCCCCCCCCCCCCCCCCCCCCCCCCCCCCCCCCCCCCCCCCCCCCCCCCCCCCCCCCCCCCCCCCCCCCCCCCCCCCCCCCCCCCCCCCCCCCCCCCCCCCCCCCCCCCCCCCCCCCCCCCCCCCCCCCCCCCCCCCCCCCCCCCCCCCCCCCCCCCCCCCCCCCCCCCCCCCCCCCCCCCCCCCCCCCCCCCCCCCCCCCCCCCCCCCCCCCCCCCCCCCCCCCCCCCCCCCCCCCCCCCCCCCCCCCCCCCCCCCCCCCCCCCCCCCCCCCCCCCCCCCCCCCCCCCCCCCCCCCCCCCCCCCCCCCCCCCCCCCCCCCCCCCCCCCCCCCCCCCCCCCCCCCCCCCCCCCCCCCCCCCCCCCCCCCCCCCCCCCCCCCCCCCCCCCCCCCCCCCCCCCCCCCCCCCCCCCCCCCCCCCCCCCCCCCCCCCCCCCCCCCCCCCCCCCCCCCCCCCCCCCCCCCCCCCCCCCCCCCCCCCCCCCCCCCCCCCCCCCCCCCCCCCCCCCCCCCCCCCCCCCCCCCCCCCCCCCCCCCCCCCCCCCCCCCCCCCCCCCCCCCCCCCCCCCCCCCCCCCCCCCCCCCCCCCCCCCCCCCCCCCCCCCCCCCCCCCCCCCCCCCCCCCCCCCCCCCCCCCCCCCCCCCCCCCCCCCCCCCCCCCCCCCCCCCCCCCCCCCCCCCCCCCCCCCCCCCCCCCCCCCCCCCCCCCCCCCCCCCCCCCCCCCCCCCCCCCCCCCCCCCCCCCCCCCCCCCCCCCCCCCCCCCCCCCCCCCCCCCCCCCCCCCCCCCCCCCCCCCCCCCCCCCCCCCCCCCCCCCCCCCCCCCCCCCCCCCCCCCCCCCCCCCCCCCCCCCCCCCCCCCCCCCCCCCCCCCCCCCCCCCCCCCCCCCCCCCCCCCCCCCCCCCCCCCCCCCCCCCCCCCCCCCCCCCCCCCCCCCCCCCCCCCCCCCCCCCCCCCCCCCCCCCCCCCCCCCCCCCCCCCCCCCCCCCCCCCCCCCCCCCCCCCCCCCCCCCCCCCCCCCCCCCCCCCCCCCCCCCCCCCCCCCCCCCCCCCCCCCCCCCCCCCCCCCCCCCCCCCCCCCCCCCCCCCCCCCCCCCCCCCCCCCCCCCCCCCCCCCCCCCCCCCCCCCCCCCCCCCCCCCCCCCCCCCCCCCCCCCCCCCCCCCCCCCCCCCCCCCCCCCCCCCCCCCCCCCCCCCCCCCCCCCCCCCCCCCCCCCCCCCCCCCCCCCCCCCCCCCCCCCCCCCCCCCCCCCCCCCCCCCCCCCCCCCCCCCCCCCCCCCCCCCCCCCCCCCCCCCCCCCCCCCCCCCCCCCCCCCCCCCCCCCCCCCCCCCCCCCCCCCCCCCCCCCCCCCCCCCCCCCCCCCCCCCCCCCCCCCCCCCCCCCCCCCCCCCCCCCCCCCCCCCCCCCCCCCCCCCCCCCCCCCCCCCCCCCCCCCCCCCCCCCCCCCCCCCCCCCCCCCCCCCCCCCCCCCCCCCCCCCCCCCCCCCCCCCCCCCCCCCCCCCCCCCCCCCCCCCCCCCCCCCCCCCCCCCCCCCCCCCCCCCCCCCCCCCCCCCCCCCCCCCCCCCCCCCCCCCCCCCCCCCCCCCCCCCCCCCCCCCCCCCCCCCCCCCCCCCCCCCCCCCCCCCCCCCCCCCCCCCCCCCCCCCCCCCCCCCCCCCCCCCCCCCCCCCCCCCCCCCCCCCCCCCCCCCCCCCCCCCCCCCCCCCCCCCCCCCCCCCCCCCCCCCCCCCCCCCCCCCCCCCCCCCCCCCCCCCCCCCCCCCCCCCCCCCCCCCCCCCCCCCCCCCCCCCCCCCCCCCCCCCCCCCCCCCCCCCCCCCCCCCCCCCCCCCCCCCCCCCCCCCCCCCCCCCCCCCCCCCCCCCCCCCCCCCCCCCCCCCCCCCCCCCCCCCCCCCCCCCCCCCCCCCCCCCCCCCCCCCCCCCCCCCCCCCCCCCCCCCCCCCCCCCCCCCCCCCCCCCCCCCCCCCCCCCCCCCCCCCCCCCCCCCCCCCCCCCCCCCCCCCCCCCCCCCCCCCCCCCCCCCCCCCCCCCCCCCCCCCCCCCCCCCCCCCCCCCCCCCCCCCCCCCCCCCCCCCCCCCCCCCCCCCCCCCCCCCCCCCCCCCCCCCCCCCCCCCCCCCCCCCCCCCCCCCCCCCCCCCCCCCCCCCCCCCCCCCCCCCCCCCCCCCCCCCCCCCCCCCCCCCCCCCCCCCCCCCCCCCCCCCCCCCCCCCCCCCCCCCCCCCCCCCCCCCCCCCCCCCCCCCCCCCCCCCCCCCCCCCCCCCCCCCCCCCCCCCCCCCCCCCCCCCCCCCCCCCCCCCCCCCCCCCCCCCCCCCCCCCCCCCCCCCCCCCCCCCCCCCCCCCCCCCCCCCCCCCCCCCCCCCCCCCCCCCCCCCCCCCCCCCCCCCCCCCCCCCCCCCCCCCCCCCCCCCCCCCCCCCCCCCCCCCCCCCCCCCCCCCCCCCCCCCCCCCCCCCCCCCCCCCCCCCCCCCCCCCCCCCCCCCCCCCCCCCCCCCCCCCCCCCCCCCCCCCCCCCCCCCCCCCCCCCCCCCCCCCCCCCCCCCCCCCCCCCCCCCCCCCCCCCCCCCCCCCCCCCCCCCCCCCCCCCCCCCCCCCCCCCCCCCCCCCCCCCCCCCCCCCCCCCCCCCCCCCCCCCCCCCCCCCCCCCCCCCCCCCCCCCCCCCCCCCCCCCCCCCCCCCCCCCCCCCCCCCCCCCCCCCCCCCCCCCCCCCCCCCCCCCCCCCCCCCCCCCCCCCCCCCCCCCCCCCCCCCCCCCCCCCCCCCCCCCCCCCCCCCCCCCCCCCCCCCCCCCCCCCCCCCCCCCCCCCCCCCCCCCCCCCCCCCCCCCCCCCCCCCCCCCCCCCCCCCCCCCCCCCCCCCCCCCCCCCCCCCCCCCCCCCCCCCCCCCCCCCCCCCCCCCCCCCCCCCCCCCCCCCCCCCCCCCCCCCCCCCCCCCCCCCCCCCCCCCCCCCCCCCCCCCCCCCCCCCCCCCCCCCCCCCCCCCCCCCCCCCCCCCCCCCCCCCCCCCCCCCCCCCCCCCCCCCCCCCCCCCCCCCCCCCCCCCCCCCCCCCCCCCCCCCCCCCCCCCCCCCCCCCCCCCCCCCCCCCCCCCCCCCCCCCCCCCCCCCCCCCCCCCCCCCCCCCCCCCCCCCCCCCCCCCCCCCCCCCCCCCCCCCCCCCCCCCCCCCCCCCCCCCCCCCCCCCCCCCCCCCCCCCCCCCCCCCCCCCCCCCCCCCCCCCCCCCCCCCCCCCCCCCCCCCCCCCCCCCCCCCCCCCCCCCCCCCCCCCCCCCCCCCCCCCCCCCCCCCCCCCCCCCCCCCCCCCCCCCCCCCCCCCCCCCCCCCCCCCCCCCCCCCCCCCCCCCCCCCCCCCCCCCCCCCCCCCCCCCCCCCCCCCCCCCCCCCCCCCCCCCCCCCCCCCCCCCCCCCCCCCCCCCCCCCCCCCCCCCCCCCCCCCCCCCCCCCCCCCCCCCCCCCCCCCCCCCCCCCCCCCCCCCCCCCCCCCCCCCCCCCCCCCCCCCCCCCCCCCCCCCCCCCCCCCCCCCCCCCCCCCCCCCCCCCCCCCCCCCCCCCCCCCCCCCCCCCCCCCCCCCCCCCCCCCCCCCCCCCCCCCCCCCCCCCCCCCCCCCCCCCCCCCCCCCCCCCCCCCCCCCCCCCCCCCCCCCCCCCCCCCCCCCCCCCCCCCCCCCCCCCCCCCCCCCCCCCCCCCCCCCCCCCCCCCCCCCCCCCCCCCCCCCCCCCCCCCCCCCCCCCCCCCCCCCCCCCCCCCCCCCCCCCCCCCCCCCCCCCCCCCCCCCCCCCCCCCCCCCCCCCCCCCCCCCCCCCCCCCCCCCCCCCCCCCCCCCCCCCCCCCCCCCCCCCCCCCCCCCCCCCCCCCCCCCCCCCCCCCCCCCCCCCCCCCCCCCCCCCCCCCCCCCCCCCCCCCCCCCCCCCCCCCCCCCCCCCCCCCCCCCCCCCCCCCCCCCCCCCCCCCCCCCCCCCCCCCCCCCCCCCCCCCCCCCCCCCCCCCCCCCCCCCCCCCCCCCCCCCCCCCCCCCCCCCCCCCCCCCCCCCCCCCCCCCCCCCCCCCCCCCCCCCCCCCCCCCCCCCCCCCCCCCCCCCCCCCCCCCCCCCCCCCCCCCCCCCCCCCCCCCCCCCCCCCCCCCCCCCCCCCCCCCCCCCCCCCCCCCCCCCCCCCCCCCCCCCCCCCCCCCCCCCCCCCCCCCCCCCCCCCCCCCCCCCCCCCCCCCCCCCCCCCCCCCCCCCCCCCCCCCCCCCCCCCCCCCCCCCCCCCCCCCCCCCCCCCCCCCCCCCCCCCCCCCCCCCCCCCCCCCCCCCCCCCCCCCCCCCCCCCCCCCCCCCCCCCCCCCCCCCCCCCCCCCCCCCCCCCCCCCCCCCCCCCCCCCCCCCCCCCCCCCCCCCCCCCCCCCCCCCCCCCCCCCCCCCCCCCCCCCCCCCCCCCCCCCCCCCCCCCCCCCCCCCCCCCCCCCCCCCCCCCCCCCCCCCCCCCCCCCCCCCCCCCCCCCCCCCCCCCCCCCCCCCCCCCCCCCCCCCCCCCCCCCCCCCCCCCCCCCCCCCCCCCCCCCCCCCCCCCCCCCCCCCCCCCCCCCCCCCCCCCCCCCCCCCCCCCCCCCCCCCCCCCCCCCCCCCCCCCCCCCCCCCCCCCCCCCCCCCCCCCCCCCCCCCCCCCCCCCCCCCCCCCCCCCCCCCCCCCCCCCCCCCCCCCCCCCCCCCCCCCCCCCCCCCCCCCCCCCCCCCCCCCCCCCCCCCCCCCCCCCCCCCCCCCCCCCCCCCCCCCCCCCCCCCCCCCCCCCCCCCCCCCCCCCCCCCCCCCCCCCCCCCCCCCCCCCCCCCCCCCCCCCCCCCCCCCCCCCCCCCCCCCCCCCCCCCCCCCCCCCCCCCCCCCCCCCCCCCCCCCCCCCCCCCCCCCCCCCCCCCCCCCCCCCCCCCCCCCCCCCCCCCCCCCCCCCCCCCCCCCCCCCCCCCCCCCCCCCCCCCCCCCCCCCCCCCCCCCCCCCCCCCCCCCCCCCCCCCCCCCCCCCCCCCCCCCCCCCCCCCCCCCCCCCCCCCCCCCCCCCCCCCCCCCCCCCCCCCCCCCCCCCCCCCCCCCCCCCCCCCCCCCCCCCCCCCCCCCCCCCCCCCCCCCCCCCCCCCCCCCCCCCCCCCCCCCCCCCCCCCCCCCCCCCCCCCCCCCCCCCCCCCCCCCCCCCCCCCCCCCCCCCCCCCCCCCCCCCCCCCCCCCCCCCCCCCCCCCCCCCCCCCCCCCCCCCCCCCCCCCCCCCCCCCCCCCCCCCCCCCCCCCCCCCCCCCCCCCCCCCCCCCCCCCCCCCCCCCCCCCCCCCCCCCCCCCCCCCCCCCCCCCCCCCCCCCCCCCCCCCCCCCCCCCCCCCCCCCCCCCCCCCCCCCCCCCCCCCCCCCCCCCCCCCCCCCCCCCCCCCCCCCCCCCCCCCCCCCCCCCCCCCCCCCCCCCCCCCCCCCCCCCCCCCCCCCCCCCCCCCCCCCCCCCCCCCCCCCCCCCCCCCCCCCCCCCCCCCCCCCCCCCCCCCCCCCCCCCCCCCCCCCCCCCCCCCCCCCCCCCCCCCCCCCCCCCCCCCCCCCCCCCCCCCCCCCCCCCCCCCCCCCCCCCCCCCCCCCCCCCCCCCCCCCCCCCCCCCCCCCCCCCCCCCCCCCCCCCCCCCCCCCCCCCCCCCCCCCCCCCCCCCCCCCCCCCCCCCCCCCCCCCCCCCCCCCCCCCCCCCCCCCCCCCCCCCCCCCCCCCCCCCCCCCCCCCCCCCCCCCCCCCCCCCCCCCCCCCCCCCCCCCCCCCCCCCCCCCCCCCCCCCCCCCCCCCCCCCCCCCCCCCCCCCCCCCCCCCCCCCCCCCCCCCCCCCCCCCCCCCCCCCCCCCCCCCCCCCCCCCCCCCCCCCCCCCCCCCCCCCCCCCCCCCCCCCCCCCCCCCCCCCCCCCCCCCCCCCCCCCCCCCCCCCCCCCCCCCCCCCCCCCCCCCCCCCCCCCCCCCCCCCCCCCCCCCCCCCCCCCCCCCCCCCCCCCCCCCCCCCCCCCCCCCCCCCCCCCCCCCCCCCCCCCCCCCCCCCCCCCCCCCCCCCCCCCCCCCCCCCCCCCCCCCCCCCCCCCCCCCCCCCCCCCCCCCCCCCCCCCCCCCCCCCCCCCCCCCCCCCCCCCCCCCCCCCCCCCCCCCCCCCCCCCCCCCCCCCCCCCCCCCCCCCCCCCCCCCCCCCCCCCCCCCCCCCCCCCCCCCCCCCCCCCCCCCCCCCCCCCCCCCCCCCCCCCCCCCCCCCCCCCCCCCCCCCCCCCCCCCCCCCCCCCCCCCCCCCCCCCCCCCCCCCCCCCCCCCCCCCCCCCCCCCCCCCCCCCCCCCCCCCCCCCCCCCCCCCCCCCCCCCCCCCCCCCCCCCCCCCCCCCCCCCCCCCCCCCCCCCCCCCCCCCCCCCCCCCCCCCCCCCCCCCCCCCCCCCCCCCCCCCCCCCCCCCCCCCCCCCCCCCCCCCCCCCCCCCCCCCCCCCCCCCCCCCCCCCCCCCCCCCCCCCCCCCCCCCCCCCCCCCCCCCCCCCCCCCCCCCCCCCCCCCCCCCCCCCCCCCCCCCCCCCCCCCCCCCCCCCCCCCCCCCCCCCCCCCCCCCCCCCCCCCCCCCCCCCCCCCCCCCCCCCCCCCCCCCCCCCCCCCCCCCCCCCCCCCCCCCCCCCCCCCCCCCCCCCCCCCCCCCCCCCCCCCCCCCCCCCCCCCCCCCCCCCCCCCCCCCCCCCCCCCCCCCCCCCCCCCCCCCCCCCCCCCCCCCCCCCCCCCCCCCCCCCCCCCCCCCCCCCCCCCCCCCCCCCCCCCCCCCCCCCCCCCCCCCCCCCCCCCCCCCCCCCCCCCCCCCCCCCCCCCCCCCCCCCCCCCCCCCCCCCCCCCCCCCCCCCCCCCCCCCCCCCCCCCCCCCCCCCCCCCCCCCCCCCCCCCCCCCCCCCCCCCCCCCCCCCCCCCCCCCCCCCCCCCCCCCCCCCCCCCCCCCCCCCCCCCCCCCCCCCCCCCCCCCCCCCCCCCCCCCCCCCCCCCCCCCCCCCCCCCCCCCCCCCCCCCCCCCCCCCCCCCCCCCCCCCCCCCCCCCCCCCCCCCCCCCCCCCCCCCCCCCCCCCCCCCCCCCCCCCCCCCCCCCCCCCCCCCCCCCCCCCCCCCCCCCCCCCCCCCCCCCCCCCCCCCCCCCCCCCCCCCCCCCCCCCCCCCCCCCCCCCCCCCCCCCCCCCCCCCCCCCCCCCCCCCCCCCCCCCCCCCCCCCCCCCCCCCCCCCCCCCCCCCCCCCCCCCCCCCCCCCCCCCCCCCCCCCCCCCCCCCCCCCCCCCCCCCCCCCCCCCCCCCCCCCCCCCCCCCCCCCCCCCCCCCCCCCCCCCCCCCCCCCCCCCCCCCCCCCCCCCCCCCCCCCCCCCCCCCCCCCCCCCCCCCCCCCCCCCCCCCCCCCCCCCCCCCCCCCCCCCCCCCCCCCCCCCCCCCCCCCCCCCCCCCCCCCCCCCCCCCCCCCCCCCCCCCCCCCCCCCCCCCCCCCCCCCCCCCCCCCCCCCCCCCCCCCCCCCCCCCCCCCCCCCCCCCCCCCCCCCCCCCCCCCCCCCCCCCCCCCCCCCCCCCCCCCCCCCCCCCCCCCCCCCCCCCCCCCCCCCCCCCCCCCCCCCCCCCCCCCCCCCCCCCCCCCCCCCCCCCCCCCCCCCCCCCCCCCCCCCCCCCCCCCCCCCCCCCCCCCCCCCCCCCCCC
>JAQZCD010000017.1:5000-77500 GCA_030864225.1 Capsicum baccatum var. pendulum | reverse complement strand
GGGGGGGGGGGGGGGGGGGGGGGGGGGGGGGGGGGGGGGGGGGGGGGGGGGGGGGGGGGGGGGGGGGGGGGGGGGGGGGGGGGGGGGGGGGGGGGGGGGGGGGGGGGGGGGGGGGGGGGGGGGGGGGGGGGGGGGGGGGGGGGGGGGGGGGGGGGGGGGGGGGGGGGGGGGGGGGGGGGGGGGGGGGGGGGGGGGGGGGGGGGGGGGGGGGGGGGGGGGGGGGGGGGGGGGGGGGGGGGGGGGGGGGGGGGGGGGGGGGGGGGGGGGGGGGGGGGGGGGGGGGGGGGGGGGGGGGGGGGGGGGGGGGGGGGGGGGGGGGGGGGGGGGGGGGGGGGGGGGGGGGGGGGGGGGGGGGGGGGGGGGGGGGGGGGGGGGGGGGGGGGGGGGGGGGGGGGGGGGGGGGGGGGGGGGGGGGGGGGGGGGGGGGGGGGGGGGGGGGGGGGGGGGGGGGGGGGGGGGGGGGGGGGGGGGGGGGGGGGGGGGGGGGGGGGGGGGGGGGGGGGGGGGGGGGGGGGGGGGGGGGGGGGGGGGGGGGGGGGGGGGGGGGGGGGGGGGGGGGGGGGGGGGGGGGGGGGGGGGGGGGGGGGGGGGGGGGGGGGGGGGGGGGGGGGGGGGGGGGGGGGGGGGGGGGGGGGGGGGGGGGGGGGGGGGGGGGGGGGGGGGGGGGGGGGGGGGGGGGGGGGGGGGGGGGGGGGGGGGGGGGGGGGGGGTGGGGGGGGGGGGGGGGGGGGGGGGGGGGGGGGGGGGGGGGGGGGGGGGGGGGGGGGGGGGGGGGGGGGGGGGGGGGGGGGGGGGGGGGGGGGGGGGGGGGGGGGGGGGGGGGGGGGGGGGGGGGGGGGGGGGGGGGGGGGGGGGGGGGGGGGGGGGGGGGGGGGGGGGGGGGGGGGGGGGGGGGGGGGGGGGGGGGGGGGGGGGGGGGGGGGGGGGGGGGGGGGGGGGGGGGGGGGGGGGGGGGGGGGGGGGGGGGGGGGGGGGGGGGGGGGGGGGGGGGGGGGGGGGGGGGGGGGGGGGGGGGGGGGGGGGGGGGGGGGGGGGGGGGGGGGGGGGGGGGGGGGGGGGGGGGGGGGGGGGGGGGGGGGGGGGGGGGGGGGGGGGGGGGGGGGGGGGGGGGGGGGGGGGGGGGGGGGGGGGGGGGGGGGGGGGGGGGGGGGGGGGGGGGGGGGGGGGGGGGGGGGGGGGGGGGGGGGGGGGGGGGGGGGGGGGGGGGGGGGGGGGGGGGGGGGGGGGGGGGGGGGGGGGGGGGGGGGGGGGGGGGGGGGGGGGGGGGGGGGGGGGGGGGGGGGGGGGGGGGGGGGGGGGGGGGGGGGGGGGGGGGGGGGGGGGGGGGGGGGGGGGGGGGGGGGGGGGGGGGGGGGGGGGGGGGGGGGGGGGGGGGGGGGGGGGGGGGGGGGGGGGGGGGGGGGGGGGGGGGGGGGGGGGGGGGGGGGGGGGGGGGGGGGGGGGGGGGGGGGGGGGGGGGGGGGGGGGGGGGGGGGGGGGGGGGGGGGGGGGGGGGGGGGGGGGGGGGGGGGGGGGGGGGGGGGGGGGGGGGGGGGGGGGGGGGGGGGGGGGGGGGGGGGGGGGGGGGGGGGGGGGGGGGGGGGGGGGGGGGGGGGGGGGGGGGGGGGGGGGGGGGGGGGGGGGGGGGGGGGGGGGGGGGGGGGGGGGGGGGGGGGGGGGGGGGGGGGGGGGGGGGGGGGGGGGGGGGGGGGGGGGGGGGGGGGGGGGGGGGGGGGGGGGGGGGGGGAGGGGGGGGGGGGGGGGGGGGGGGGGGGGGGGGGGGGGGGGGGGGGGGGGGGGGGGGGGGGGGGGGGGGGGGGGGGGGGGGGGGGGGGGGGGGGGGGGGGGGGGGGGGGGGGGGGGGGGGGGGGGGGGGGGGGGGGGGGGGGGGGGGGGGGGGGGGGGGGGGGGGGGGGGGGGGGGGGGGGGGGGGGGGGGGGGGGGGGGGGGGGGGGGGGGGGGGGGGGGGGGGGGGGGGGGGGGGGGGGGGGGGGGGGGGGGGGGGGGGGGGGGGGGGGGGGGGGGGGGGGGGGGGGGGGGGGGGGGGGGGGGGGGGGGGGGGGGGGGGGGGGGGGGGGGGGGGGGGGGGGGGGGGGGGGGGGGGGGGGGGGGGGGGGGGGGGGGGGGGGGGGGGGGGGGGGGGGGGGGGGGGGGGGGGGGGGGGGGGGGGGGGGGGGGGGGGGGGGGGGGGGGGGGGGGGGGGGGGGGGGGGGGGGGGGGGGGGGGGGGGGGGGGGGGGGGGGGGGGGGGGGGGGGGGGGGGGGGGGGGGGGGGGGGGGGGGGGGGGGGGGGGGGGGGGGGTTGGGGGGGGGGGGGGGGGGGGGGGGGGGGGGGGGGGGGGGGGGGGGGGGGGGGGGGGGGGGGGGGGGGGGGGGGGGGGGGGGGGGGGGGGGGGGGGGGGGGGGGGGGGGGGGGGGGGGGGGGGGGGGGGGGGGGGGGGGGGGGGGGGGGGGGGGGGGGGGGGGGGGGGGGGGGGGGGGGGGGGGGGGGGGGGGGGGGGGGGGGGGGGGGGGGGGGGGGGGGGGGGGGGGGGGGGGGGGGGGGGGGGGGGGGGGGGGGGGGGGGGGGGGGGGGGGGGGGGGGGGGGGGGGGGGGGGGGGGGGGGGGGGGGGGGGGGGGGGGGGGGGGGGGGGGGGGGGGGGGGGGGGGGGGGGGGGGGGGGGGGGGGGGGGGGGGGGGGGGGGGGGGGGGGGGGGGGGGGGGGGGGGGGGGGGGGGGGGGGGGGGGGGGGGGGGGGGGGGGGGGGGGGGGGGGGGGGGGGGGGGGGGGGGGGGGGGGGGGGGGGGGGGGGGGGGGGGGGGGGGGGGGGGGGGGGGGGGGGGGGGGGGGGGGGGGGGGGGGGGGGGGGGGGGGGGGGGGGGGGGGGGGGGGGGGGGGGGGGGGGGGGGGGGGGGGGGGGGGGGGGGGGGGGGGGGGGGGGGGGGGGGGGGGGGGGGGGGGGGGGGGGGGGGGGGGGGGGGGGGGGGGGGGGGGGGGGGGGGGGGGGGGGGGGGGGGGGGGGGGGGGGGGGGGGGGGGGGGGGGGGGGGGGGGGGGGGGGGGGGGGGGGGGGGGGGGGGGGGGGGGGGGGGGGGGGGGGGGGGGGGGGGGGGGGGGGGGGGGGGGGGGGGGGGGGGGGGGGGGGGGGGGGGGGGGGGGGGGGGGGGGGGGGGGGGGGGGGGGGGGGGGGGGGGGGGGGGGGGGGGGGGGGGGGGGGGGGGGGGGGGGGGGGGGGGGGGGGGGGGGGGGGGGGGGGGGGGGGGGGGGGGGGGGGGGGGGGGGGGGGGGGGGGGGGGGGGGGGGGGGGGGGGGGGGGGGGGGGGGGGGGGGGGGGGGGGGGGGGGGGGGGGGGGGGGGGGGGGGGGGGGGGGGGGGGGGGGGGGGGGGGGGGGGGGGGGGGGGGGGGGGGGGGGGGGGGGGGGGGGGGGGGGGGGGGGGGGGGGGGGGGGGGGGGGGGGGGGGGGGGGGGGGGGGGGGGGGGGGGGGGGGGGGGGGGGGGGGGGGGGGGGGGGGGGGGGGGGGGGGGGGGGGGGGGGGGGGGGGGGGGGGGGGGGGGGGGGGGGGGGGGGGGTGGGGGGGGGGGGGGGGGGGGGGGGGGGGGGGGGGGGGGGGGGGGGGGGGGGGGGGGGGGGGGGGGGGGGGGGGGGGGGGGGGGGGGGGGGGGGGGGGGGGGGGGGGGGGGGGGGGGGGGGGGGGGGGGGGGGGGGGGGGGGGGGGGGGGGGGGGGGGGGGGGGGGGGGGGGGGGGGGGGGGGGGGGGGGGGGGGGGGGGGGGGGGGGGGGGGGGGGGGGGGGGGGGGGGGGGGGGGGGGGGGGGGGGGGGGGGGGGGGGGGGGGGGGGGGGGGGGGGGGGGGGGGGGGGGGGGGGGGGGGGGGGGGGGGGGGGGGGGGGGGGGGGGGGGGGGGGGGGGGGGGGGGGGGGGGGGGGGGGGGGGGGGGGGGGGGGGGGGGGGGGGGGGGGGGGGGGGGGGGGGGGGGGGGGGGGGGGGGGGGGGGGGGGGGGGGGGGGGGGGGGGGGGGGGGTGGGGGGGGGGGGGGGGGGGGGGGGGGGGGGGGGGGGGGGGGGGGGGGGGGGGGGGGGGGGGGGGGGGGGGGGGGGGGGGGGGGGGGGGGGGGGGGGGGGGGGGGGGGGGGGGGGGGGGGGGGGGGGGGGGGGGGGGGGGGGGGGGGGGGGGGGGGGGGGGGGGGGGGGGGGGGGGGGGGGGGGGGGGGGGGGGGGGGGGGGGGGGGGGGGGGGGGGGGGGGGGGGGGGGGGGGGGGGGGGGGGGGGGGGGGGGGGGGGGGGGGGGGGGGGGGGGGGGGGGGGGGGGGGGGGGGGGGGGGGGGGGGGGGGGGGGGGGGGGGGGGGGGGGGGGGGGGGGGGGGGGGGGGGGGGGGGGGGGGGGGGGGGGGGGGGGGGGGGGGGGGGGGGGGGGGGGGGGGGGGGGGGGGGGGGGGGGGGGGGGGGGGGGGGGGGGGGGGGGGGGGGGGGGGGGGGGGGGGGGGGGGGGGGGGGGGGGGGGGGGGGGGGGGGGGGGGGGGGGGGGGGGGGGGGGGGGGGGGGGGGGGGGGGGGGGGGGGGGGGGGGGGGGGGGGGGGGGGGGGGGGGGGGGGGGGGGGGGGGGGGGGGGGGGGGGGGGGGGGGGGGGGGGGGGGGGGGGGGGGGGGGGGGGGGGGGGGGGGGGGGGGGGGGGGGGGGGGGGGGGGGGGGGGGGGGGGGGGGGGGGGGGGGGGGGGGGGGGGGGGGGGGGGGGGGGGGGGGGGGGGGGGGGGGGGGGGGGGGGGGGGGGGGGGGGGGGGGGGGGGGGGGGGGGGGGGGGGGGGGGGGGGGGGGGGGGGGGGGGGGGGGGGGGGGGGGGGGGGGGGGGGGGGGGGGGGGGGGGGGGGGGGGGGGGGGGGGGGGGGGGGGGGGGGGGGGGGGGGGGGGGGGGGGGGGGGGGGGGGGGGGGGGGGGGGGGGGGGGGGGGGGGGGGGGGGGGGGGGGGGGGGGGGGGGGGGGGGGGGGGGGGGGGGGGGGGGGGGGGGGGGGGGGGGGGGGGGGGGGGGGGGGGGGGGGGGGGGGGGGGGGGGGGGGGGGGGGGGGGGGGGGGGGGGGGGGGGGGGGGGGGGGGGGGGGGGGGGGGGGGGGGGGGGGGGGGGGGGGGGGGGGGGGGGGGGGGGGGGGGGGGGGGGGGGGGGGGGGGGGGGGGGGGGGGGGGGGGGGGGGGGGGGGGGGGGGGGGGGGGGGGGGGGGGGGGGGGGGGGGGGGGGGGGGGGGGGGGGGGGGGGGGGGGGGGGGGGGGGGGGGGGGGGGGGGGGGGGGGGGGGGGGGGGGGGGGGGGGGGGGGGGGGGGGGGGGGGGGGGGGGGGGGGGGGGGGGGGGGGGGGGGGGGGGGGGGGGGGTGGGGGGGGGGGGGGGGGGGGGGGGGGGGGGGGGGGGGGGGGGGGGGGGGGGGGGGGGGGGGGGGGGGGGGGGGGGGGGGGGGGGGGGGGGGGGGGGGGGGGGGGGGGGGGGGGGGGGGGGGGGGGGGGGGGGGGGGGGGGGGGGGGGGGGGGGGGGGGGGGGGGGGGGGGGGGGGGGGGGGGGGGGGGGGGGGGGGGGGGGGGGGGGGGGGGGGGGGGGGGGGGGGGGGGGGGGGGGGGGGGGGGGGGGGGGGGGGGGGGGGGGGGGGGGGGGGGGGGGGGGGGGGGGGGGGGGGGGGGGGGGGGGGGGGGGGGGGGGGGGGGGGGGGGGGGGGGGGGGGGGGGGGGGGGGGGGGGGGGGGGGGGGGGGGGGGGGGGGGGGGGGGGGGGGGGGGGGGGGGGGGGGGGGGGGGGGGGGGGGGGGGGGGGGGGGGGGGGGGGGGGGGGGGGGGGGGGGGGGGGGGGGGGGGGGGGGGGGTGGGGGGGGGGGGGGGGGGGGGGGGGGGGGGGGGGGGGGGGGGGTGGGGGGGGGGGGGGGGGGGGGGGGGGGGGGGGGGGGGGGGGGGGGGGGGGGGGGGGGGGGGGGGGGGGGGGGGGGGGGGGGGGGGGGGGGGGGGGGGGGGGGGGGGGGGGGGGGGGGGGGGGGGGGGGGGGGGGGGGGGGGGGGGGGGGGGGGGGGGGGGGGGGGGGGGGGGGGGGGGGGGGGGGGGGGGGGGGGGGGGGGGGGGGGGGGGGGGGGGGGGGGGGGGGGGGGGGGGGGGGGGGGGGGGGGGGGGGGGGGGGGGGGGGGGGGGGGGGGGGGGGGGGGGGGGGGGGGGGGGGGGGGGGGGGGGGGGGGGGGGGGGGGGGGGGGGGGGGGGGGGGGGGGGGGGGGGGGGGGGGGGGGGGGGGGGGGGGGGGGGGGGGGGGGGGGGGGGGGGGGGGGGGGGGGGGGGGGGGGGGGGGGGGGGGGGGGGGGGGGGGGGGGGGGGGGGGGGGGGGGGGGGGGGGGGGGGGGGGGGGGGGGGGGGGGGGGGGGGGGGGGGGGGGGGGGGGGGGGGGGGGGGGGGGGGGGGGGGGGGGGGGGGGGGGGGGGGGGGGGGGGGGGGGGGGGGGGGGGGGGGGGGGGGGGGGGGGGGGGGGGGGGGGGGGGGGGGGGGGGGGGGGGGGGGGGGGGGGGGGGGGGGGGGGGGGGGGGGGGGGGGGGGGGGGGGGGGGGGGGGGGGGGGGGGGGGGGGGGGGGGGGGGGGGGGGGGGGGGGGGGGGGGGGGGGGGGGGGGGGGGGGGGGGGGGGGGGGGGGGGGGGGGGGGGGGGGGGGGGGGGGGGGGGGGGGGGGGGGGGGGGGGGGGGGGGGGGGGGGGGGGGGGGGGGGGGGGGGGGGGGGGGGGGGGGGGGGGGGGGGGGGGGGGGGGGGGGGGGGGGGGGGGGGGGGGGGGGGGGGGGGGGGGGGGGGGGGGGGGGGGGGGGGGGGGGGGGGGGGGGGGGGGGGGGGGGGGGGGGGGGGGGGGGGGGGGGGGGGGGGGGGGGGGGGGGGGGGGGGGGGGGGGGGGGGGGGGGGGGGGGGGGGGGGGGGGGGGGGGGAGGGGGGGGGGGGGGGGGGGGGGGGGGGGGGGGGGGGGGGGGGGGGGGGGGGGGGGGGGGGGGGGGGGGGGGGGGGGGGGGGGGGGGGGGGGGGGGGGGGGGGGGGGGGGGGGGGGGGGGGGGGGGGGGGGGGGGGGGGGGGGGGGGGGGGGGGGGGGGGGGGGGGGGGGGGGGGGGGGGGGGGGGGGGGGGGGGGGGGGGGGGGGGGGGGGGGGGGGGGGGGGGGGGGGGGGGGGGGGGGGGGGGGGGGGGGGGGGGGGGGGGGGGGGGGGGGGGGGGGGGGGGGGGGGGGGGGGGGGGGGGGGGGGGGGGGGGGGGGGGGGGGGGGGGGGGGGGGGGGGGGGGGGGGGGGGGGGGGGGGGGGGGGGGGGGGGGGGGGGGGGGGGGGGGGGGGGGGGGGGGGGGGGGGGGGGGGGGGGGGGGGGGGGGGGGGGGGGGGGGGGGGGGGGGGGGGGGGGGGGGGGGGGGGGGGGGGGGGGGGGGGGGGGGGGGGGGGGGGGGGGGGGGGGGGGGGGGGGGGGGGGGGGGGGGGGGGGGGGGGGGGGGGGGGGGGGGGGGGGGGGGGGGGGGGGGGGGGGGGGGGGGGGGGGGGGGGGGGGGGGGGGGGGGGGGGGGGGGGGGGGGGGGGGGGGGGGGGGGGGGGGGGGGGGGGGGGGGGGGGGGGGGGGGGGGGGGGGGGGGGGGGGGGGGGGGGGGGGGGGGGGGGGGGGGGGGGGGGGGGGGGGGGGGGGGGGGGGGGGGGGGGGGGGGGGGGGGGGGGGGGGGGGGGGGGGGGGGGGGGGGGGGGGGGGGGGGGGGGGGGGGGGGGGGGGGGGGGGGGGGGGGGGGGGGGGGGGGGGGGGGGGGGGGGGGGGGGGGGGGGGGGGGGGGGGGGGGGGGGGGGGGGGGGGGGGGGGGGGGGGGGGGGGGGGGGGGGGGGGGGGGGGGGGGGGGGGGGGGGGGGGGGGGGGGGGGGGGGGGGGGGGGGGGGGGGGGGGGGGGGGGGGGGGGGGGGGGGGGGGGGGGGGGTGGGGGGGGGGGGGGGGGGGGGGGGGGGGGGGGGGGGGGGGGGGGGGGGGGGGGGGGGGGGGGGGGGGGGGGGGGGGGGGGGGGGGGGGGGGGGGGGGGGGGGGGGGGGGGGGGGGGGGGGGGGGGGGGGGGGGGGGGGGGGGGGGGGGGGGGGGGGGGGGGGGGGGGGGGGGGGGGGGGGGGGGGGGGGGGGGGGGGGGGGGGGGGGGGGGGGGGGGGGGGGGGGGGGGGGGGGGGGGGGGGGGGGGGGGGGGGGGGGGGGGGGGGGGGGGGGGGGGGGGGGGGGGGGGGGGGGGGGGGGGGGGGGGGGGGGGGGGGGGGGGGGGGGGGGGGGGGGGGGGGGGGGGGGGGGGGGGGGGGGGGGGGGGGGGGGGGGGGGGGGGGGGGGGGGGGGGGGGGGGGGGGGGGGGGGGGGGGGGGGGGGGGGGGGGGGGGGGGGGGGGGGGGGGGGGGGGGGGGGGGGGGGGGGGGGGGGGGGGGGGGGGGGGGGGGGGGGGGGGGGGGGGGGGGGGGGGGGGGGGGGGGGGGGGGGGGGGGGGGGGGGGGGGGGGGGGGGGGGGGGGGGGGGGGGGGGGGGGGGGGGGGGGGGGGGGGGGGGGGGGGGGTGGGGGGGGGGGGGGGGGGGGGGGGGGGGGGGGGGGGGGGGGGGGGGGGGGGGGGGGGGGGGGGGGGGGGGGGGGGGGGGGGGGGGGGGGGGGGGGGGGGGGGGGGGGGGGGGGGGGGGGGGGGGGGGGGGGGGGGGGGGGGGGGGGGGGGGGGGGGGGGGGGGGGGGGGGGGGGGGGGGGGGGGGGGGGGGGGGGGGGGGGGGGGGGGGGGGGGGGGGGGGGGGGGGGGGGGGGGGGGGGGGGGGGGGGGGGGGGGGGGGGGGGGGGGGGGGGGGGGGGGGGGGGGGGGGGGGGGGGGGGGGGGGGGGGGGGGGGGGGGGGGGGGGGGGGGGGGGGGGGGGGGGGGGGGGGGGGGGGGGGGGGGGGGGGGGGGGGGGGGGGGGGGGGGGGGGGGGGGGGGGGGGGGGGGGGGGGGGGGGGGGGGGGGGGGGGGGGGGGGGGGGGGGGGGGGGGGGGGGGGGGGGGGGGGGGGGGGGGGGGGGGGGGGGGGGGGGGGGGGGGGGGGGGGGGGGGGGGGGGGGGGGGGGGGGGGGGGGGGGGGGGGGGGGGGGGGGGGGGGGGGGGGGGGGGGGGGGGGGGGGGGGGGGGGGGGGGGGGGGGGGGGGGGGGGGGGGGGGGGGGGGGGGGGGGGGGGGGGGGGGGGGGGGGGGGGGGGGGGGGGGGGGGGGGGGGGGGGGGGGGGGGGGGGGGGGGGGGGGGGGGGGGGGGGGGGGGGGGGGGGGGGGGGGGGGGGGGGGGGGGGGGGGGGGGGGGGGGGGGGGGGGGGGGGGGGGGGGGGGGGGGGGGGGGGGGGGGGGGGGGGGGGGGGGGGGGGGGGGGGGGGGGGGGGGGGGGGGGGGGGGGGGGGGGGGGGGGGGGGGGGGGGGGGGGGGGGGGGGGGGGGGGGGGGGGGGGGGGGGGGGGGGGGGGGGGGGGGGGGGGGGGGGGGGGGGGGGGGGGGGGGGGGGGGGGGGGGGGGGGGGGGGGGGGGGGGGGGGGGGGGGGGGGGGGGGGGGGGGGGGGGGGGGGGGGGGGGGGGGGGGGGGGGGGGGGGGGGGGGGGGGGGGGGGGGGGGGGGGGGGGGGGGGGGGGGGGGGGGGGGGGGGGGGGGGGGGGGGGGGGGGGGGGGGGGGGGGGGGGGGGGGGGGGGGGGGGGGGGGGGGGGGGGGGGGGGGGGGGGGGGGGGGGGGGGGGGGGGGGGGGGGGGGGGGGGGGGGGGGGGGGGGGGGGGGGGGGGGGGGGGGGGGGGGGGGGGGGGGGGGGGGGGGGGGGGGGGGGGGGGGGGGGGGGGGGGGGGGGGGGGGGGGGGGGGGGGGGGGGGGGGGGGGGGGGGGGGGGGGGGGGGGGGGGGGGGGGGGGGGGGGGGGGGGGGGGGGGGGGGGGGGGGGGGGGGGGGGGGGGGGGGGGGGGGGGGGGGGGGGGGGGGGGGGGGGGGGGGGGGGGGGGGGGGGGGGGGGGGGGGGGGGGGGGGGGGGGGGGGGGGGGGGGGGGGGGGGGGGGGGGGGGGGGGGGGGGGGGGGGGGGGGGGGGGGGGGGGGGGGGGGGGGGGGGGGGGGGGGGGGGGGGGGGGGGGGGGGGGGGGGGGGGGGGGGGGGGGGGGGGGGGGGGGGGGGGGGGGGGGGGGGGGGGGGGGGGGGGAGGGGGGGGGGGGGGGGGGGGGGGGGGGGGGGGGGGGGGGGGGGGGGGGGGGGGGGGGGGGGGGGGGGGGGGGGGGGGGGGGGGGGGGGGGGGGGGGGGGGGGGGGGGGGGGGGGGGGGGGGGGGGGGGGGGGGGGGGGGGGGGGGGGGGGGGGGGGGGGGGGGGGGGGGGGGGGGGGGGGGGGGGGGGGGGGGGGGGGGGGGGGGGGGGGGGGGGGGGGGGGGGGGGGGGGGGGGGGGGGGGGGGGGGGGGGGGGGGGGGGGGGGGGGGGGGGGGGGGGGGGGGGGGGGGGGGGGGGGGGGGGGGGGGGGGGGGGGGGGGGGGGGGGGGGGGGGGGGGGGGGGGGGGGGGGGGGGGGGGGGGGGGGGGGGGGGGGGGGGGGGGGGGGGGGGGGGGGGGGGGGGGGGGGGGGGGGGGGGGGGGGGGGGGGGGGGGGGGGGGGGGGGGGGGGGGGGAGGGGGGGGGGGGGGGGGGGGGGGGGGGGGGGGGGGGGGGGGGGGGGGGGGGGGGGGGGGGGGGGGGGGGGGGGGGGGGGGGGGGGGGGGGGGGGGGGGGGGGGGGGGGGGGGGGGGGGGGGGGGGGGGGGGGGGGGGGGGGGGGGGGGGGGGGGGGGGGGGGGGGGGGGGGGGGGGGGGGGGGGGGGGGGGGGGGGGGGGGGGGGGGGGGGGGGGGGGGGGGGGGGGGGGGGGGGGGGGGGGGGGGGGGGGGGGGGGGGGGGGGGGGGGGGGGGGGGGGGGGGGGGGGGGGGGGGGGGGGGGGGGGGGGGGGGGGGGGGGGGGGGGGGGGGGGGGGGGGGGGGGGGGGGGGGGGGGGGGGGGGGGGGGGGGGGGGGGGGGGGGGGGGGGGGGGGGGGGGGGGGGGGGGGGGGGGGGGGGGGGGGGGGGGGGGGGGGGGGGGGGGGGGGGGGGGGGGGGGGGGGGGGGGGGGGGGGGGGGGGGGGGGGGGGGGGGGGGGGGGGGGGGGGGGGGGGGGGGGGGGGGGGGGGGGGGGGGGGGGGGGGGGGGGGGGGGGGGGGGGGGGGGGGGGGGGGGGGGGGGGGGGGGGGGGGGGGGGGGGGGGGGGGGGGGGGGGGGGGGGGGGGGGGGGGGGGGGGGGGGGGGTGGGGGGGGGGGGGGGGGGGGGGGGGGGGGGGGGGGGGGGGGGGGGGGGGGGGGGGGGGGGGGGGGGGGGGGGGGGGGGGGGGGGGGGGGGGGGGGGGGGGGGGGGGGGGGGGGGGGGGGGGGGGGGGGGGGGGGGGGGGGGGGGGGGGGGGGGGGGGGGGGGGGGGGGGGGGGGGGGGGGGGGGGGGGGGGGGGGGGGGGGGGGGGGGGGGGGGGGGGGGGGGGGGGGGGGGGGGGGGGGGGGGGGGGGGGGGGGGGGGGGGGGGGGGGGGGGGGGGGGGGGGGGGGGGGGGGGGGGGGGGGGGGGGGGGGGGGGGGGGGGGGGGGGGGGGGGGGGGGGGGGGGGGGGGGGGGGGGGGGGGGGGGGGGGGGGGGGGGGGGGGGGGGGGGGGGGGGGGGGGGGGGGGGGGGGGGGGGGGGGGGGGGGGGGGGGGGGGGGGGGGGGGGGGGGGGGGGGGGGGGGGGGGGGGGGGGGGGGGGGGGGGGGGGGGGGGGGGGGGGGGGGGGGGGGGGGGGGGGGGGGGGGGGGGGGGGGGGGGGGGGGGGGGGGGGGGGGGGGGGGGGGGGGGGGGGGGGGGGGGGGGGGGGGGGGGGGGGGGGGGGGGGGGGGGGGGGGGGGGGGGGGGGGGGGGGGGGGGGGGGGGGGGGGGGGGGGGGGGGGGGGGGGGGGGGGGGGGGGGGGGGGGGGGGGGGGGGGGGGGGGGGGGGGGGGGGGGGGGGGGGGGGGGGGGGGGGGGGGGGGGGGGGGGGGGGGGGGGGGGGGGGGGGGGGGGGGGGGGGGGGGGGGGGGGGGGGGGGGGGGGGGGGGGGGGGGGGGGGGGGGGGGGGGGGGGGGGGGGGGGGGGGGGGGGGGGGGGGGGGGGGGGGGGGGGGGGGGGGGGGGGGGGGGGGGGGGGGGGGGGGGGGGGGGGGGGGGGGGGGGGGGGGGGGGGGGGGGGGGGGGGGGGGGGGGGGGGGGGGGGGGGGGGGGGGGGGGGGGGGGGGGGGGGGGGGGGGGGGGGGGGGGGGGGGGGGGGGGGGGGGGGGGGGGGGGGGGGGGGGGGGGGGGGGGGGGGGGGGGGGGGGGGGGGGGGGGGGGGGGGGGGGGGGGGGGGGGGGGGGGGGGGGGGGGGGGGGGGGGGGGGGGGGGGGGGGGGGGGGGGGGGGGGGGGGGGGGGGGGGGGGGGGGGGGGGGGGGGGGGGGGGGGGGGGGGGGGGGGGGGGGGGGGGGGGGGGGGGGGGGGGGGGGGGGGGGGGGGGGGGGGGGGGGGGGGGGGGGGGGGGGGGGGGGGGGGGGGGGGGGGGGGGGGGGGGGGGGGGGTGGGGGGGGGGGGGGGGGGGGGGGGGGGGGGGGGGGGGGGGGGGGGGGGGGGGGGGGGGGGGGGGGGGGGGGGGGGGGGGGGGGGGGGGGGGGGGGGGGGGGGGGGGGGGGGGGGGGGGGGGGGGGGGGGGGGGGGGGGGGGGGGGGGGGGGGGGGGGGGGGGGGGGGGGGGGGGGGGGGGGGGGGGGGGGGGGGGGGGGGGGGGGGGGGGGGGGGGGGGGGGGGGGGGGGGGGGGGGGGGGGGGGGGGGGGGGGGGGGGGGGGGGGGGGGGGGGGGGGGGGGGGGGGGGGGGGGGGGGGGGGGGGGGGGGGGGGGGGGGGGGGGGGGGGGGGGGGGGGGGGGGGGGGGGGGGGGGGGGGGGGGGGGGGGGGGGGGGGGGGGGGGGGGGGGGGGGGGGGGGGGGGGGGGGGGGGGGGGGGGGGGGGGGGGGGGGGGGGGGGGGGGGGGGGGGGGGGGGGGGGGGGGGGGGGGGGGGGGGGGGGGGGGGGGGGGGGGGGGGGGGGGGGGGGGGGGGGGGGGGGGGGGGGGGGGGGGGGGGGGGGGGGGGGGGGGGGGGGGGGGGGGGGGGGGGGGGGGGGGGGGGGGGGGGGGGGGGGGGGGGGGGGGGGGGGGGGGGGGGGGGGGGGGGGGGGGGGGGGGGGGGGGGGGGGGGGGGGGGGGGGGGGGGGGGGGGGGGGGGGGGGGGGGGGGGGGGGGGGGGGGGGGGGGGGGGGGGGGGGGGGGGGGGGGGGGGGGGGGGGGGGGGGGGGGGGGGGGGGGGGGGGGGGGGGGGGGGGGGGGGGGGGGGGGGGGGGGGGGGGGGGGGGGGGGGGGGGGGGGGGGGGGGGGGGGGGGGGGGGGGGGGGGGGGGGGGGGGGGGGGGGGGGGGGGGGGGGGGGGGGGGGGGGGGGGGGGGGGGGGGGGGGGGGGGGGGGGGGGGGGGGGGGGGGGTGGGGGGGGGGGGGGGGGGGGGGGGGGGGGGGGGGGGGGGGGGGGGGGGGGGGGGGGGGGGGGGGGGGGGGGGGGGGGGGGGGGGGGGGGGGGGGGGGGGGGGGGGGGGGGGGGGGGGGGGGGGGGGGGGGGGGGGGGGGGGGGGGGGGGGGGGGGGGGGGGGGGGGGGGGGGGGGGGGGGGGGGGGGGGGGGGGGGGGGGGGGGGGGGGGGGGGGGGGGGGGGGGGGGGGGGGGGGGGGGGGGGGGGGGGGGGGGGGGGGGGGGGGGGGGGGGGGGGGGGGGGGGGGGGGGGGGGGGGGGGGGGGGGGGGGGGGGGGGGGGGGGGGGGGGGGGGGGGGGGGGGGGGGGGGGGGGGGGGGGGGGGGGGGGGGGGGGGGGGGGGGGGGGGGGGGGGGGGGGGGGGGGGGGGGGGGGGGGGGGGGGGGGGGGGGGGGGGGGGGGGGGGGGGGGGGGGGGGGGGGGGGGGGGGGGGGGGGGGGGGGGGGGGGGGGGGGGGGGGGGGGGGGGGGGGGGGGGGGGGGGGGGGGGGGGGGTGGGGGGGGGGGGGGGGGGGGGGGGGGGGGGGGGGGGGGGGGGGGGGGGGGGGGGGGGGGGGGGGGGGGGGGGGGGGGGGGGGGGGGGGGGGGGGGGGGGGGGGGGGGGGGGGGGGGGGGGGGGGGGGGGGGGGGGGGGGGGGGGGGGGGGGGGGGGGGGGGGGGGGGGGGGGGGGGGGGGGGGGGGGGGGGGGGGGGGGGGGGGGGGGGGGGGGGGGGGGGGGGGGGGGGGGGGGGGAGGGGGGGGGGGGGGGGGGGGGGGGGGGGGGGGGGGGGGGGGGGGGGGGGGGGGGGGGGGGTGGGGGGGGGGGGGGGGGGGGGGGGGGGGGGGGGGGGGGGGGGGGGGGGGGGGGGGGGGGGGGGGGGGGGGGGGGGGGGGGGGGGGGGGGGGGGGGGGGGGGGGGGGGGGGGGGGGGGGGGGGGGGGGGGGGGGGGGGGGGGGGGGGGGGGGGGGGGGGGGGGGGGGGGGGGGGGGGGGGGGGGGGGGGGGGGGGGGGGGGGGGGGGGGGGGGGGTGGGGGGGGGGGGGGGGGGGGGGGGGGGGGGGGGGGGGGGGGGGTGGGGGGGGGGGGGGGGGGGGGGGGGGGGGGGGGGGGGGGGGGGGGGGGGGGGGGGGGGGGGGGGGGGGGGGGGGGGGGGGGGGGGGGGGGGGGGGGGGGGGGGGGGGGGGGGGGGGGGGGGGGGGGGGGGGGGGGGGGGGGGGGGGGGGGGGGGGGGGGGGGGGGGGGGGGGGGGGGGGGGGGGGGGGGGGGGGGGGGGGGGGGGGGGGGGGGGGGGGGGGGGGGGGGGGGGGGGGGGGGGGGGGGGGGGGGGGGGGGGGGGGGGGGGGGGGGGGGGGGGGGGGGGGGGGGGGGGGGGGGGGGGGGGGGGGGGGGGGGGGGGGGGGGGGGGGGGGGGGGGGGGGGGGGGGGGGGGGGGGGGGGGGGGGGGGGGGGGGGGGGGGGGGGGGGGGGGGGGGGGGAGGGGGGGGGGGGGGGGGGGGGGGGGGGGGGGGGGGGGGGGGGGGGGGGGGGGGGGGGGGGGGGGGGGGGGGGGGGGGGGGGGGGGGGGGGGGGGGGGGGGGGGGGGGGGGGGGGGGGGGGGGGGGGGGGGGGGGGTGGGGGGGGGGGGGGGGGGGGGGGGGGGGGGGGGGGGGGGGGGGGGGGGGGGGGGGGGGGGGGGGGGGGGGGGGGGGGGGGGGGGGGGTGGGGGGGGGGGGGGGGGGGGGGGGGGGGGGGGGGGGGGGGGGGGGGGGGGGGGGGGGGGGGGGGGGGGGGGGGGGGGGGGGGGGGGGGGGGGGGGGGGGGGGGGGGGTGGGGGGGGGGGGGGGGGGGGGGGGGGGGGGGGGGGGGGGGGGGGGGGGGGGGGGGGGGGGGGGGGGGGGGGGGGGGGGGGGGGGGGGGGGGGGGGGGGGGGGGGGGGGGGGGGGGGGGGGGGGGGGGGGGGGGGGGGGGGGGGGGGGGGGGGGGGGGGGGGGGGGGGGGGGGGGGGGGGGGGGGGGGGGGGGGGGGGGGGGGGGGGGGGGGGGGGGGGGGGGGGGGGGGGGGGGGGGGGGGGGGGGGGGGGGGGGGGGGGGGGGGGGGGGGGGGGGGGGGGGGGGGGGGGGGGGGGGGGGGGGGGGGGGGGGGGGGGGGGGGGGGGGGGGGGGGGGGGGGGGGGGGGGGGGGGGGGGGGGGGGGGGGGGGGGGGGGGGGGGGGGGGGGGGGGGGGGGGGGGGGGGGGGGGGGGGGGGGGGGGGGGGGGGGGGGGGGGGGGGGGGGGGGGGGGGGGGGGGGGGGGGGGGGGGGGGGGGGGGGGGGGGGGGGGGGGGGGGGGGGGGGGGGGGGGGGGGGGGGGGGGGGGGGGGGGGGGGGGGGGGGGGGGGGGGGGGGGGGGGGGGGGGGGGGGGGGGGGGGGGGGGGGGGGGGGGGGGGGGGGGGGGGGGGGGGGGGGGGGGGGGGGGGGGGGGGGGGGGGGGGGGGGGGGGGGGGGGGGGGGGGGGGGGGGGGTGGGGGGGGGGGGGGGGGGGGGGGGGGGGGGGGGGGGGGGGGGGGGGGGGGGGGGGGGGGGGGGGGGGGGGGGGGGGGGGGGGGGGGGGGGGGGGGGGGGGGGGGGGGGGGGGGGGGGGGGGGGGGGGGGGGGGGGGGGGGGGGGGGGGGGGGGGGGGGGGGGGGGGGGGGGGGGGGGGGGGGGGGGGGGGGGGGGGGGGGGGGGGGGGGGGGGGGGGGGGGGGGGGGGGGGGGGGGGGGGGGGGGGGGGGGGGGGGGGGGGGGGGGGGGGGGGGGGGGGGGGGGGGGGGGGGGGGGGGGGGGGGGGGGGGGGGGGGGGGGGGGGGGGGGGGGGGGGGGGGGGGGGGGGGGGGGGGGGGGGGGGGGGGGGGGGGGGGGGGGGGGGGGGGGGGGGGGGGGGGGGGGGGGGGGGGGGGGGGGGGGGGGGGGGGGGGGGGGGGGGGGGGGGGGGGGGGGGGGGGGGGGGGGGGGGGGGGGGGGGGTGGGGGGGGGGGGGGGGGGGGGGGGGGGGGGGGGGGGGGGGGGGGGGGGGGGGGGGGGGGGGGGGGGGGGGGTGGGGGGGGGGGGGGGGGGGGGGGGGGGGGGGGGGGGGGGGGGGGGGGGGGGGGGGGGGGGGGGGGGGGGGGGGGGGGGGGGGGGGGGGGGGGGGGGGGGGGGGGGGGGGGGGGGGGGGGGGGGGGGGGGGGGGGGGGGGGGGGGGGGGGGGGGGGGGGGGGGGGGGGGGGGGGGGGGGGGGGGGGGGGGGGGGGGGGGGGGGGGGGGGGGGGGGGGGGGGGGGGGGGGGGGGGGGGGGGGGGGGGGGGGGGGGGGGGGGGGGGGGGGGGGGGGGGGGGGGGGGGGGGGGGGGGGGGGGGGGGGGGGGGGGGGGGGGGGGGGGGGGGGGGGGGGGGGGGGGGGGGGGGGGGGGGGGGGGGGGGGGGGGGGGGGGGGGGGGGGGGGGGGGGGGGGGTGGGGGGGGGGGGGGGGGGTGGGGGGGGGGGGGGGGGGGGGGGGGGGGGGGGGGGGGGGGGGGGGGGGGGGGGGGGGGGGGGGGGGGGGGGGGGGGGGGGGGGGGGGGGGGGGGGGGGGGGGGGGGGGGGGGGGGGGGGGGGGGGGGGGGGGGGGGGGGGGGGGGGGGGGGGGGGGGGGGGGGGGGGGGGGGGGGGGGGGGTGGGGGGGGGGGGGGGGGGGGGGGGGGGGGGGGGGGGGGGGGGGGGGGGGGGGGGGGGGGGGGGGGGGGGGGGGGGGGGGGGGGGGGGGGGGGGGGGGGGGGGGGGGGGGGGGGGGGGGGGGGGGGGGGGGGGGGGGGGGGGGGGGGGGGGGGGGGGGGGGGGGGGGGGGGGGGGGGGGGGGGGGGGGGGGGGGGGGGGGGGGGGGGGGGGGGGGGGGGGGGGGGGGGGGGGGGGGGGGGGGGGGGGGGGGGGGGGGGGGGGGGGGGGGGGGGGGGGGGGGGGGGGGGGGGGGGGGGGGGGGGGGGGGGGGGGGGGGGGGGGGGGGGGGGGGGGGGGGGGGGGGGGGGGGGGGGGGGGGGGGGGGGGGGGGGGGGGGGGGGGGGGGGGGGGGGGGGGGGGGGGGGGGGGGGGGGGGGGGGGGGGGGGGGGGGGGGGGGGGGGGGGGGGGGGGGGGGGGGGGGGGGGGGGGGGGGGGGGGGGGGGGGGGGGGGGGGGGGGGGGGGGGGGGGGGGGGGGGGGGGGGGGGGGGGGGGGGGGGGGGGGGGGGGGGGGGGGGGGGGGGGGGGGGGGGGGGGGGGGGGGGGGGGGGGTGGGGGGGGGGGGGGGGGGGGGGGGGGGGGGGGGGGGGGGGGGGGGGGGGGGGGGGGGGGGGGGGGGGGGGGGGGGGGGGGGGGGGGGGGGGGGGGGGGGGGGGGGGGGGGGGGGGGGGGGGGGGGGGGGGGGGGGGGGGGGGGGGGGGGGGGGGGGGGGGGGGGGGGGGGGGGGGGGGGGGGGGGGGGGGGGGGGGGGGGGGGGGGGGGGGGGGGGGGGGGGGGGGGGGGGGGGGGGGGGGGGGGGGGGGGGGGGGGGGGGGGGGGGGGGGGGGGGGGGGGGGGGGGGGGGGGGGGGGGGGGGGGGGGGGGGGGGGGGGGGGGGGGGGGGGGGGGGGGGGGGGGGGGGGGGGGGGGGGGGGGGGGGGGGGGGGGGGGGGGGGGGGGGGGGGGGGGGGGGGGGGGGGGGGGGGGGGGGGGGGGGGGGGGGGGGGGGGGGGGGGGGGGGGGGGGGGGGGGGGGGGGGGGGGGGGGGGGGGGGGGGGGGGGGGGGGGGGGGGGGGGGGGGGGGGGGGGGGGGGGGGGGGGGGGGGGGGGGGGGGGGGGGGGGGGGGGGGGGGGGGGGGGGGGGGGGGGGGGGGGGGGGGGGGGGGGGGGGGGGGGGGGGGGGGGGGGGGGGGGGGGGGGGGGGGGGGGGGGGGGGGGGGGGGGGGGGGGGGGGGGGGGGGGGGGGGGGGGGGGGGGGGGGGGGGGGGGGGGGGGGGGGGGGGGGGGGGGGGGGGGGGGGGGGGGGGGGGGGGGGGGGGGGGGGGGGGGGGGGGGGGGGGGGGGGGGGGGGGGGGGGGGGGGGGGGGGGGGGGGGGGGGGGGGGGGGGGGGGGGGGGGGGGGGGGGGGGGGGGGGGGGGGGGGGGGGGGGGGGGGGGGGGGGGGGGGGGGGGGGGGGGGGGGGGGGGGGGGGGGGGGGGGGGGGGGGGGGGGGGGGGGGGGGGGGGGGGGGGGGGGGGGGGGGGGGGGGGGGGGGGGGGGGGGGGGGGGGGGGGGGGGGGGGGGGGGGGGGGGGGGGGGGGGGGGGGGGGGGGGGGGGGGGGGGGGGGGGGGGGGGGGGGGGGGGGGGGGGGGGGGGGGGGGGGGGGGGGGGGGGGGGGGGGGGGGGGGGGGGGGGGGGGGGGGGGGGGGGGGGGGGGGGGGGGGGGGGGGGGGGGGGGGGGGGGGGGGGGGGGGGGGGGGGGGGGGGGGGGGGGGGGGGGGGGGGGGGGGGGGGGGGGGGGGGGGGGGGGGGGGGGGGGGGGGGGGGGGGGGGGGGGGGGGGGGGGGGGGGGGGGGGGGGGGGGGGGGGGGGGGGGGGGGGGGGGGGGGGGGGGGGGGGGGGGGGGGGGGGGGGGGGGGGGGGGGGGGGGGGGGGGGGGGGGGGGGGGGGGGGGGGGGGGGGGGGGGGGGGGGGGGGGGGGGGGGGGGGGGGGGGGGGGGGGGGGGGGGGGGGGGGGGGGGGGGGGGGGGGGGGGGGGGGGGGGGGGGGGGGGGGGGGGGGGGGGGGGGGGGGGGGGGGGGGGGGGGGGGGGGGGGGGGGGGGGGGGGGGGGGGGGGGGGGGGGGGGGGGGGGGGGGGGGGGGGGGGGGGGGGGGGGGGGGGGGGGGGGGGGGGGGGGGGGGGGGGGGGGGGGGGGGGGGGGGGGGGGGGGGGGGGGGGGGGGGGGGGGGGGGGGGGGGGGGGGGGGGGGGGGGGGGGGGGGGGGGGGGGGGGGGGGGGGGGGGGGGGGGGGGGGGGGGGGGGGGGGGGGGGGGGGGGGGGGGGGGGGGGGGGGGGGGGGGGGGGGGGGGGGGGGGGGGGGGGGGGGGGGGGGGGGGGGGGGGGGGGGGGGGGGGGGGGGGGGGGGGGGGGGGGGGGGGGGGGGGGGGGGGGGGGGGGGGGGGGGGGGGGGGGGGGGGGGGGGGGGGGGGGGGGGGGGGGGGGGGGGGGGGGGGGGGGGGGGGGGGGGGGGGGGGGGGGGGGGGGGGGGGGGGGGGGGGGGGGGGGGGGGGGGGGGGGGGGGGGGGGGGGGGGGGGGGGGGGGGGGGGGGGGGGGGGGGGGGGGGGGGGGGGGGGGGGGGGGGGGGGGGGGGGGGGGGGGGGGGGGGGGGGGGGGGGGGGGGGGGGGGGGGGGGGGGGGGGGGGGGGGGGGGGGGGGGGGGGGGGGGGGGGGGGGGGGGGGGGGGGGGGGGGGGGGGGGGGGGGGGGGGGGGGGGGGGGGGGGGGGGGGGGGGGGGGGGGGGGGGGGGGGGGGGGGGGGGGGGGGGGGGGGGGGGGGGGGGGGGGGGGGGGGGGGGGGGGGGGGGGGGGGGGGGGGGGGGGGGGGGGGGGGGGGGGGGGGGGGGGGGGGGGGGGGGGGGGGGGGGGGGGGGGGGGGGGGGGGGGGGGGGGGGGGGGGGGGGGGGGGGGGGGGGGGGGGGGGGGGGGGGGGTGGGGGGGGGGGGGGGGGGGGGGGGGGGGGGGGGGGGGGGGGGGGGGGGGGGGGGGGGGGGGGGGGGGGGGGGGGGGGGGGGGGGGGGGGGGGGGGGGGGGGGGGGGGGGGGGGGGGGGGGGGGGGGGGGGGGGGGGGGGGGGGGGGGGGGGGGGGGGGGGGGGGGGGGGGGGGGGGGGGGGGGGGGGGGGGGGGGGGGGGGGGGGGGGGGGGGGGGGGGGGGGGGGGGGGGGGGGGGGGGGGGGGGGGGGGGGGGGGGGGGGGGGGGGGGGGGGGGGGGGGGGGGGGGGGGGGGGGGGGGGGGGGGGGGGGGGGGGGGGGGGGGGGGGGGGGGGGGGGGGGGGGGGGGGGGGGGGGGGGGGGGGGGGGGGGGGGGGGGGGGGGGGGGGGGGGGGGGGGGGGGGGGGGGGGGGGGGGGGGGGGGGGGGGGGGGGGGGGGGGGGGGGGGGGGGGGGGGGGGGGGGGGGGGGGGGGGGGGGGGGGGGGGGGGGGGGGGGGGGGGGGGGGGGGGGGGGGGGGGGGGGGGGGGGGGGGGGGGGGGGGGGGGGGGGGGGGGGGGGGGGGGGGGGGGGGGGGGGGGGGGGGGGGGGGGGGGGGGGGGGGGGGGGGGGGGGGGGGGGGGGGGGGGGGGGGGGGGGGGGGGGGGGGGGGGGGGGGTGGGGGGGGGGGGGGGGGGGGGGGGGGGGGGGGGGGGGGGGGGGGGGGGGGGGGGGGGGGGGGGGGGGGGGGGGGGGGGGGGGGGGGGGGGGGGGGGGGGGGGGGGGGGGGGGGGGGGGGGGGGGGGGGGGGGGGGGGGGGGGGGGGGGGGGGGGGGGGGGGGGGGGGGGGGGGGGGGGGGGGGGGGGGGGGGGGGGGGGGGGGGGGGGGGGGGGGGGGGGGGGGGGGGGGGGGGGGGGGGGGGGGGGGGGGGGGGGGGGGGGGGGGGGGGGGGGGGGGGGGGGGGGGGGGGGGGGGGGGGGGGGGGGGGGGGGGGGGGGGGGGGGGGGGGGGGGGGGGGGGGGGGGGGGGGGGGGGGGGGGGGGGGGGGGGGGGGGGGGGGGGGGGTGGGGGGGGGGGGGGGGGGGGGGGGGGGGGGGGGGGGGGGGGGGGGGGGGGGGGGGGGGGGGGGGGGGGGGGGGGGGGGGGGGGGGGGGGGGGGGGGGGGGGGGGGGGGGGGGGGGGGGGGGGGGGGGGGGGGGGGGGGGGGGGGGGGGGGGGGGGGGGGGGGGGGGGGGGGGGGGGGGGGGGGGGGGGGGGGGGGGGGGGGGGGGGGGGGGGGGGGGGGGGGGGGGGGGGGGGGGGGGGGGGGGGGGGGGGGGGGGGGGGGGGGGGGGGGGGGGGGGGGGGGGGGGGGGGGGGGGGGGGGGGGGGGGGGGGGGGGGGGGGGGGGGGGGGGGGGGGGGGGGGGGGGGGGGGGGGGGGGGGGGGGGGGGGGGGGGGGGGGGGGGGGGGGGGGGGGGGGGGGGGGGGGGGGGGGGGGGGGGGGGGGGGGGGGGGGGGGGGGGGGGGGGGGGGGGGGGGGGGGGGGGGGGGGGGGGGGGGGGGGGGGGGGGGGGGGGGGGGGGGGGGGGGGGGGGGGGGGGGGGGGGGGGGGGGGGGGGGGGGGGGGGGGGGGGGGGGGGGGGGGGGGGGGGGGGGGGGGGGGGGGGGGGGGGGGGGGGGGGGGGGGGGGGGGGGGGGGGGGGGGGGGGGGGGGGGGGGGGGGGGGGGGGGGGGGGGGGGGGGGGGGGGGGGGGGGGGGGGGGGGGGGGGGGGGGGGGGGGGGGGGGGGGGGGGGGGGTGGGGGGGGGGGGGGGGGGGGGGGGGGGGGGGGGGGGGGGGGGGGGGGGGGGGGGGGGGGGGGGGGGGGGGGGGGGGGGTGGGGGGGGGGGGGGGGGGGGGGGGGGGGGGGGGGGGGGGGGGGGGGGGGGGGGGGGGGGGGGGGGGGGGGGGGGGGGGGGGGGGGGGGGGGGGGGGGGGGGGGGGGGGGGGGGGGGGGGGGGGGGGGGGGGGGGGGGGGGGGGGGGGGGGGGGGGGGGGGGGGGGGGGGGGGGGGGGGGGGGGGGGGGGGGGGGGGGGGGGGGGGGGGGGGGGGGGGGGGGGGGGGGGGGGGGGGGGGGGGTGGGGGGGGGGGGGGGGGGGGGGGGGGGGGGGGGGGGGGGGGGGGGGGGGGGGGGGGGGGGGGGGGGGGGGGGGGGGGGGGGGGGGGGGGGGGGGGGGGGGGGGGGGGGGGGGGGGGGGGGGGGGGGGGGGGGGGGGGGGGGGGGGGGGGGGGGGGGGGGGGGGGGGGGGGGGGGGGGGGGGGGGGGGGGGGGGGGGGGGGGGGGGGGGGGGGGGGGGGGGGGGGGGGGGGGGGGGGGGGGGGGGGGGGGGGGGGGGGGGGGGGGGGGGGGGGGGGGGGGGGGGGGGGGGGGGGGGGGGGGGGGGGGGGGGGGGGGGGGGGGGGGGGGGGGGGGGGGGGGGGGGGGGGGGGGGGGGGGGGGGGGGGGGGGGGGGGGGGGGGGGGGGGGGGGGGGGGGGGGGGGGGGGGGGGGGGGGGGGGGGGGGGGGGGGGGGGGGGGGGGGGGGGGGGGGGGGGGGGGGGGGGGGGGGGGGGGGGGGGGGGGGGGGGGGGGGGGGGGGGGGGGGGGGGGGGGGGGGGGGGGGGGGGGGGGGGGGGGGGGGGGGGGGGGGGGGGGGGGGGGGGGGGGGGGGGGGGGGGGGGGGGGGGGGGGGGGGGGGGGGGGGGGGGGGGGGGGGGGGGGGGGGGGGGGGGGGGGGGGGGGGGGGGGGGGGGGGGGGGGGGGGGGGGGGGGGGGGGGGGGGGGGGGGGGGGGGGGGGGGGGGGGGGGGGGGGGGGGGGGGGGGGGGGGGGGGGGGGGGGGGGGGGGGGGGGGGGGGGGGGGGGGGGGGGGGGGGGGGGGGGGGGGGGGGGGGGGGGGGGGGGGGGGGGGGGGGGGGGGGGGGGGGGGGGGGGGGGGGGGGGGGGGGGGGGGGGGGGGGGGGGGGGGGGGGGGGGGGGGGGGGGGGGGGGGGGGGGGGGGGGGGGGGGGGGGGGGGGGGGGGGGGGGGGGGGGGGGGGGGGGGGGGGGGGGGGGGGGGGGGGGGGGGGGGGGGGGGGGGGGGGGGGGGGGGGGGGGGGGGGGGGGGGGGGGGGGGGGGGGGGGGGGGGGGGGGGGGGGGGGGGGGGGGGGGGGGGGGTGGGGGGGGGGGGGGGGGGGTGGGGGGGGGGGGGGGGGGGGGGGGGGGGGGGGGGGGGGGGGGGGGGGGGGGGGGGGGGGGGGGGGGGGGGGGGGGGGGGGGGGGGGGGGGGGGGGGGGGGGGGGGGGGGGGGGGGGGGGGGGGGGGGGGGGGGGGGGGGGGGGGGGGGGGGGGGGGGGGGGGGGGGGGGGGGGGGGGGGGGGGGGGGGGGGGGGGGGGGGGGGGGGGGGGGGGGGGGGGGGGGGGGGGGGGGGGGGGGGGGGGGGGGGGGGGGGGGGGGGGGGGGGGGGGGGGGGGGGGGGGGGGGGGGGGGGGGGGGGGGGGGGGGGGGGGGGGGGGGGGGGGGGGGGGGGGGGGGGGGGGGGGGGGGGGGGGGGGGGGGGGGGGGGGGGGGGGGGGGGGGGGGGGGGGGGGGGGGGGGGGGGGGGGGGGGGGGGGGGGGGGGGGGGGGGGGGGGGGGGGGGGGGGGGGGGGGGGGGGGGGGGGGGGGGGGGGGGGGGGGTGGGGGGGGGGGGGGGGGGGGGGGGGGGGGGGGGGGGGGGGGGGGGGGGGGGGGGGGGGGGGGGGGGGGGGGGGGGGGGGGGGGGGGGGGGGGGGGGGGGGGGGGGGGGGGGGGGGGGGGGGGGGGGGGGGGGGGGGGGGGGGGGGGGGGGGGGGGGGGGGGGGGGGGGGGGGGGGGGGGGGGGGGGGGGGGGGGGGGGGGGGGGGGGGGGGGGGGGGGGGGGGGGGGGGGGGGGGGGGGGGGGGGGGGGGGGGGGGGGGGGGGGGGGGGGGGGGGGGGGGGGGGGGGGGGGGGGGGGGGGGGGGGGGGGGGGGGGGGGGGGGGGGGGGGGGGGGGGGGGGGGGGGGGGGGGGGGGGGGGGGGGGGGGGGGGGGGGGGGGGGGGGGGGGGGGGGGGGGGGGGGGGGGGGGGGGGGGGGGGGGGGGGGGGGGGGGGGGGGGGGGGGGGGGGGGGGGGGGGGGGGGGGGGGGGGGGGGGGGGGGGGGGGGGGGGGGGGGGGGGGGGGGGGGGGGGGGGGGGGGGGGGGGGGGGGGGGGGGGGGGGGGGGGGGGGGGGGGGGGGGGGGGGGGGGGGGGGGGGGGGGGGGGGGGGGGGGGGGGGGGGGGGGGGGGGGGGGGGGGGGGGGGGGGGGGGGGGGGGGGGGGGGGGGGGGGGGGGGGGGGGGGGGGGGGGGGGGGGGGGGGGGGGGGGGGGGGGGGGGGGGGGGGGGGGGGGGGGGGGGGGGGGGGGGGGGGGGGGGGGGGGGGGGGGGGGGGGGGGGGGGGGGGGGGGGGGGGGGGGGGGGGGGGGGGGGGGGGGGGGGGGGGGGGGGGGGGGGGGGGGGGGGGGGGGGGGGGGGGGGGGGGGGGGGGGGGGGGGGGGGGGGGGGGGGGGGGGGGGGGGGGGGGGGGGGGGGGGGGGGGGGGGGGGGGGGGGGGGGGGGGGGGGGGGGGGGGGGGGGGGGGGGGGGGGGGGGGGGGGGGGGGGGGGGGGGGGGGGGGGGGGGGGGGGGGGGGGGGGGGGGGGGGGGGGGGGGGGGGGGGGGGGGGGGGGGGGGGGGGGGGGGGGGGGGGGGGGGGGGGGGGGGGGGGGGGGGGGGGGGGGGGGGGGGGGGGGGGGGGGGGGGGGGGGGGGGGGGGGGGGGGGTGGGGGGGGGGGGGGGGGGGGGGGGGGGGGGGGGGGGGGGGGGGGGGGGGGGGGGGGGGGGGGGGGGGGGGGGGGGGGGGGGGGGGGGGGGGGGGGGGGGGGGGGGGGGGGGGGGGGGGGGGGGGGGGGGGGGGGGGGGGGGGGGGGGGGGGGGGGGGGGGGGGGGGGGGGGGGGGGGGGGGGGGGGGGGGGGGGGGGGGGGGGGGGGGGGGGGGGGGGGGGGGGGGGGGGGGGGGGGGGGGGGGGGGGGGGGGGGGGGGGGGGGGGGGGGGGGGGGGGGGGGGGGGGGGGGGGGGGGGGGGGGGGGGGGGGGGGGGGGGGGGGGGGGGGGGGGGGGGGGGGGGGGGGGGGGGGGGGGGGGGGGGGGGGGGGGGGGGGGGGGGGGGGGGGGGGGGGGGGGGGGGGGGGGGGGGGGGGGGGGGGGGGGGGGGGGGGGGGGGGGGGGGGGGGGGGGGGGGGGGGGGGGGGGGGGGGGGGGGGGGGGGGGGGGGGGGGGGGGGGGGGGGGGGGGGGGGGGGGGGGGGGGGGGGGGGGGGGGGGGGGGGGGGGGGGGGGGGGGGGGGGGGGGGGGGGGGGGGGGGGGGGGGGGGGGGGGGGGGGTGGGGGGGGGGGGGGGGGGGGGGGGGGGGGGGGGGGGGGGGGGGGGGGGGGGGGGGGGGGGGGGGGGGGGGGGGGGGGGGGGGGGGGGGGGGGGGGGGGGGGGGGGGGGGGGGGGGGGGGGGGGGGGGGGGGGGGGGGGGGGGGGGGGGGGGGGGGGGGGGGGGGGGGGGGGGGGGGGGGGGGGGGGGGGGGGGGGGGGGGGGGGGGGGGGGGGGGGGGGGGGGGGGGGGGGGGGGGGGGGGGGGGGGGGGGGGGGGGGGGGGGGGGGGGGGGGGGGGGGGGGGGGGGGGGGGGGGGGGGGGGGGGGGGGGGGGGGGGGGGGGGGGGGGGGGGGGGGGGGGGGGGGGGGGGGGGGGGGGGGGGGGGGGGGGGGGGGGGGGGGGGGGGGGGGGGGGGGGGGGGGGGGGGGGGGGGGGGGGGGGGGGGGGGGGGGGGGGGGGGGGGGGGGGGGGGGGGGGGGGGGGGGGGGGGGGGGGGGGGGGGGGGGGGGGGGGGGGGGGGGGGGGGGGGGGGGGGGGGGGGGGGGGGGGGGGGGGGGGGGGGGGGGGGGGGGGGGGGGGGGGGGGGGGGGGGGGGGGGGGGGGGGGGGGGGGGGGGGGGGGGGGGGGGGGGGGGGGGGGGGGGGGGGGGGGGGGGGGGGGGGGGGGGGGGGGGGGGGGGGGGGGGGGGGGGGGGGGGGGGGGGGGGGGGGGGGGGGGGGGGGGGGGGGGGGGGGGGGGGGGGGGGGGGGGGGGGGGGGGGGGGGGGGGGGGGGGGGGGGGGGGGGGGGGGGGGGGGGGGGGGGGGGGGGGGGGGGGGGGGGGGGGGGGGGGGGGGGGGGGGGGGGGGGGGGGGGGGGGGGGGGGGGGGGGGGGGGGGGGGGGGGGGGGGGGGGGGGGGGGGGGGGGGGGGGGGGGGGGGGGGGGGGGGGGGGGGGGGGGGGGGGGGGGGGGGGGGGGGGGGGGGGGGGGGGGGGGGGGGGGGGGGGGGGGGGGGGGGGGGGGGGGGGGGGGGGGGGGGGGGGGGGGGGGGGGGGGGGGGGGGGGGGGGGGGGGGGGGGGGGGGGGGGGGGGGGGGGGGGGGGGGGGGGGGGGGGGGGGGGGGGGGGGGGGGGGGGGGGGGGGGGGGGGGGGGGGGGGGGGGGGGGGGGGGGGGGGGGGGGGGGGGGGGGGGGGGGGGGGGGGGGGGGGGGGGGGGGGGGGGGGGGGGGGGGGGGGGGGGGGGGGGGGGGGGGGGGGGGGGGGGGGGGGGGGGGGGGGGGGGGGGGGGGGGGGGGGGGGGGGGGGGGGGGGGGGGGGGGGGGGGGGGGGGGGGGGGGGGGGGGGGGGGGGGGGGGGGGGGGGGGGGGGGGGGGGGGGGGGGGGGGGGGGGGGGGGGGGGGGGGGGGGGGGGGGGGGGGGGGGGGGGGGGGGGGGGGGGGGGGGGGGGGGGGGGGGGGGGGGGGGGGGGGGGGGGGGGGGGGGGGGGGGGGGGGGGGGGGGGGGGGGGGGGGGGGGGGGGGGGGGGGGGGGGGGGGGGGGGGGGGGGGGGGGGGGGGGGGGGGGGGGGGGGGGGGGGGGGGGGGGGGGGGGGGGGGGGGGGGGGGGGGGGGGGGGGGGGGGGGGGGGGGGGGGGGGGGGGGGGGGGGGGGGGGGGGGGGGGGGGGGGGGGGGGGGGGGGGGGGGGGGGGGGGGGGGGGGGGGGGGGGGGGGGGGGGGGGGGGGGGGGGGGGGGGGGGGGGGGGGGGGGGGGGGGGGGGGGGGGGGGGGGGGGGGGGGGGGGGGGGGGGGGGGGGGGGGGGGGGGGGGGGGGGGGGGGGGGGGGGGGGGGGGGGGGGGGGGGGGGGGGGGGGGGGGGGGGGGGGGGGGGGGGGGGGGGGGGGGGGGGGGGGGGGGGGGGGGGGGGGGGGGGGGGGGGGGGGGGGGGGGGGGGGGGGGGGGGGGGGGGGGGGGGGGGGGGGGGGGGGGGGGGGGGGGGGGGGGGGGGGGGGGGGGGGGGGGGGGGGGGGGGGGGGGGGGGGGGGGGGGGGGGGGGGGGGGGGGGGGGGGGGGGGGGGGGGGGGGGGGGGGGGGGGGGGGGGGGGGGGGGGGGGGGGGGGGGGGGGGGGGGGGGGGGGGGGGGGGGGGGGGGGGGGGGGGGGGGGGGGGGGGGGGGGGGGGGGGGGGGGGGGGGGGGGGGGGGGGGGGGGGGGGGGGGGGGGGGGGGGGGGGGGGGGGGGGGGGGGGGGGGGGGGGGGGGGGGGGGGGGGGGGGGGGGGGGGGGGGGGGGGGGGGGGGGGGGGGGGGGGGGGGGGGGGGGGGGGGGGGGGGGGGGGGGGGGGGGGGGGGGGGGGGGGGGGGGGGGGGGGGGGGGGGGGGGGGGGGGGGGGGGGGGGGGGGGGGGGGGGGGGGGGGGGGGGGGGGGGGGGGGGGGGGGGGGGGGGGGGGGGGGGGGGGGGGGGGGGGGGGGGGGGGGGGGGGGGGGGGGGGGGGGGGGGGGGGGGGGGGGGGGGGGGGGGGGGGGGGGGGGGGGGGGGGGGGGGGGGGGGGGGGGGGGGGGGGGGGGGGGGGGGGGGGGGGGGGGGGGGGGGGGGGGGGGGGGGGGGGGGGGGGGGGGGGGGGGGGGGGGGGGGGGGGGGGGGGGGGGGGGGGGGGGGGGGGGGGGGGGGGGGGGGGGGGGGGGGGGGGGGGGGGGGGGGGGGGGGGGGGGGGGGGGGGGGGGGGGGGGGGGGGGGGGGGGGGGGGGGGGGGGGGGGGGGGGGGGGGGGGGGGGGGGGGGGGGGGGGGGGGGGGGGGGGGGGGGGGGGGGGGGGGGGGGGGGGGGGGGGGGGGGGGGGGGGGGGGGGGGGGGGGGGGGGGGGGGGGGGGGGGGGGGGGGGGGGGGGGGGGGGGGGGGGGGGGGGGGGGGGGGGGGGGGGGGGGGGGGGGGGGGGGGGGGGGGGGGGGGGGGGGGGGGGGGGGGGGGGGGGGGGGGGGGGGGGGGGGGGGGGGGGGGGGGGGGGGGGGGGGGGGGGGGGGGGGGGGGGGGGGGGGGGGGGGGGGGGGGGGGGGGGGGGGGGGGGGGGGGGGGGGGGGGGGGGGGGGGGGGGGGGGGGGGGGGGGGGGGGGGGGGGGGGGGGGGGGGGGGGGGGGGGGGGGGGGGGGGGGGGGGGGGGGGGGGGGGGGGGGGGGGGGGGGGGGGGGGGGGGGGGGGGGGGGGGGGGGGGGGGGGGGGGGGGGGGGGGGGGGGGGGGGGGGGGGGGGGGGGGGGGGGGGGGGGGGGGGGGGGGGGGGGGGGGGGGGGGGGGGGGGGGGGGGGGGGGGGGGGGGGGGGGGGGGGGGGGGGGGGGGGGGGGGGGGGGGGGGGGGGGGGGGGGGGGGGGGGGGGGGGGGGGGGGGGGGGGGGGGGGGGGGGGGGGGGGGGGGGGGGGGGGGGGGGGGGGGGGGGGGGGGGGGGGGGGGGGGGGGGGGGGGGGGGGGGGGGGGGGGGGGGGGGGGGGGGGGGGGGGGGGGGGGGGGGGGGGGGGGGGGGGGGGGGGGGGGGGGGGGGGGGGGGGGGGGGGGGGGGGGGGGGGGGGGGGGGGGGGGGGGGGGGGGGGGGGGGGGGGGGGGGGGGGGGGGGGGGGGGGGGGGGGGGGGGGGGGGGGGGGGGGGGGGGGGGGGGGGGGGGGGGGGGGGGGGGGGGGGGGGGGGGGGGGGGGGGGGGGGGGGGGGGGGGGGGGGGGGGGGGGGGGGGGGGGGGGGGGGGGGGGGGGGGGGGGGGGGGGGGGGGGGGGGGGGGGGGGGGGGGGGGGGGGGGGGGGGGGGGGGGGGGGGGGGGGGGGGGGGGGGGGGGGGGGGGGGGGGGGGGGGGGGGGGGGGGGGGGGGGGGGGGGGGGGGGGGGGGGGGGGGGGGGGGGGGGGGGGGGGGGGGGGGGGGGGGGGGGGGGGGGGGGGGGGGGGGGGGGGGGGGGGGGGGGGGGGGGGGGGGGGGGGGGGGGGGGGGGGGGGGGGGGGGGGGGGGGGGGGGGGGGGGGGGGGGGGGGGGGGGGGGGGGGGGGGGGGGGGGGGGGGGGGGGGGGGGGGGGGGGGGGGGGGGGGGGGGGGGGGGGGGGGGGGGGGGGGGGGGGGGGGGGGGGGGGGGGGGGGGGGGGGGGGGGGGGGGGGGGGGGGGGGGGGGGGGGGGGGGGGGGGGGGGGGGGGGGGGGGGGGGGGGGGGGGGGGGGGGGGGGGGGGGGGGGGGGGGGGGGGGGGGGGGGGGGGGGGGGGGGGGGGGGGGGGGGGGGGGGGGGGGGGGGGGGGGGGGGGGGGGGGGGGGGGGGGGGGGGGGGGGGGGGGGGGGGGGGGGGGGGGGGGGGGGGGGGGGGGGGGGGGGGGGGGGGGGGGGGGGGGGGGGGGGGGGGGGGGGGGGGGGGGGGGGGGGGGGGGGGGGGGGGGGGGGGGGGGGGGGGGGGGGGGGGGGGGGGGGGGGGGGGGGGGGGGGGGGGGGGGGGGGGGGGGGGGGGGGGGGGGGGGGGGGGGGGGGGGGGGGGGGGGGGGGGGGGGGGGGGGGGGGGGGGGGGGGGGGGGGGGGGGGGGGGGGGGGGGGGGGGGGGGGGGGGGGGGGGGGGGGGGGGGGGGGGGGGGGGGGGGGGGGGGGGGGGGGGGGGGGGGGGGGGGGGGGGGGGGGGGGGGGGGGGGGGGGGGGGGGGGGGGGGGGGGGGGGGGGGGGGGGGGGGGGGGGGGGGGGGGGGGGGGGGGGGGGGGGGGGGGGGGGGGGGGGGGGGGGGGGGGGGGGGGGGGGGGGGGGGGGGGGGGGGGGGGGGGGGGGGGGGGGGGGGGGGGGGGGGGGGGGGGGGGGGGGGGGGGGGGGGGGGGGGGGGGGGGGGGGGGGGGGGGGGGGGGGGGGGGGGGGGGGGGGGGGGGGGGGGGGGGGGGGGGGGGGGGGGGGGGGGGGGGGGGGGGGGGGGGGGGGGGGGGGGGGGGGGGGGGGGGGGGGGGGGGGGGGGGGGGGGGGGGGGGGGGGGGGGGGGGGGGGGGGGGGGGGGGGGGGGGGGGGGGGGGGGGGGGGGGGGGGGGGGGGGGGGGGGGGGGGGGGGGGGGGGGGGGGGGGGGGGGGGGGGGGGGGGGGGGGGGGGGGGGGGGGGGGGGGGGGGGGGGGGGGGGGGGGGGGGGGGGGGGGGGGGGGGGGGGGGGGGGGGGGGGGGGGGGGGGGGGGGGGGGGGGGGGGGGGGGGGGGGGGGGGGGGGGGGGGGGGGGGGGGGGGGGGGGGGGGGGGGGGGGGGGGGGGGGGGGGGGGGGGGGGGGGGGGGGGGGGGGGGGGGGGGGGGGGGGGGGGGGGGGGGGGGGGGGGGGGGGGGGGGGGGGGGGGGGGGGGGGGGGGGGGGGGGGGGGGGGGGGGGGGGGGGGGGGGGGGGGGGGGGGGGGGGGGGGGGGGGGGGGGGGGGGGGGGGGGGGGGGGGGGGGGGGGGGGGGGGGGGGGGGGGGGGGGGGGGGGGGGGGGGGGGGGGGGGGGGGGGGGGGGGGGGGGGGGGGGGGGGGGGGGGGGGGGGGGGGGGGGGGGGGGGGGGGGGGGGGGGGGGGGGGGGGGGGGGGGGGGGGGGGGGGGGGGGGGGGGGGGGGGGGGGGGGGGGGGGGGGGGGGGGGGGGGGGGGGGGGGGGGGGGGGGGGGGGGGGGGGGGGGGGGGGGGGGGGGGGGGGGGGGGGGGGGGGGGGGGGGGGGGGGGGGGGGGGGGGGGGGGGGGGGGGGGGGGGGGGGGGGGGGGGGGGGGGGGGGGGGGGGGGGGGGGGGGGGGGGGGGGGGGGGGGGGGGGGGGGGGGGGGGGGGGGGGGGGGGGGGGGGGGGGGGGGGGGGGGGGGGGGGGGGGGGGGGGGGGGGGGGGGGGGGGGGGGGGGGGGGGGGGGGGGGGGGGGGGGGGGGGGGGGGGGGGGGGGGGGGGGGGGGGGGGGGGGGGGGGGGGGGGGGGGGGGGGGGGGGGGGGGGGGGGGGGGGGGGGGGGGGGGGGGGGGGGGGGGGGGGGGGGGGGGGGGGGGGGGGGGGGGGGGGGGGGGGGGGGGGGGGGGGGGGGGGGGGGGGGGGGGGGGGGGGGGGGGGGGGGGGGGGGGGGGGGGGGGGGGGGGGGGGGGGGGGGGGGGGGGGGGGGGGGGGGGGGGGGGGGGGGGGGGGGGGGGGGGGGGGGGGGGGGGGGGGGGGGGGGGGGGGGGGGGGGGGGGGGGGGGGGGGGGGGGGGGGGGGGGGGGGGGGGGGGGGGGGGGGGGGGGGGGGGGGGGGGGGGGGGGGGGGGGGGGGGGGGGGGGGGGGGGGGGGGGGGGGGGGGGGGGGGGGGGGGGGGGGGGGGGGGGGGGGGGGGGGGGGGGGGGGGGGGGGGGGGGGGGGGGGGGGGGGGGGGGGGGGGGGGGGGGGGGGGGGGGGGGGGGGGGGGGGGGGGGGGGGGGGGGGGGGGGGGGGGGGGGGGGGGGGGGGGGGGGGGGGGGGGGGGGGGGGGGGGGGGGGGGGGGGGGGGGGGGGGGGGGGGGGGGGGGGGGGGGGGGGGGGGGGGGGGGGGGGGGGGGGGGGGGGGGGGGGGGGGGGGGGGGGGGGGGGGGGGGGGGGGGGGGGGGGGGGGGGGGGGGGGGGGGGGGGGGGGGGGGGGGGGGGGGGGGGGGGGGGGGGGGGGGGGGGGGGGGGGGGGGGGGGGGGGGGGGGGGGGGGGGGGGGGGGGGGGGGGGGGGGGGGGGGGGGGGGGGGGGGGGGGGGGGGGGGGGGGGGGGGGGGGGGGGGGGGGGGGGGGGGGGGGGGGGGGGGGGGGGGGGGGGGGGGGGGGGGGGGGGGGGGGGGGGGGGGGGGGGGGGGGGGGGGGGGGGGGGGGGGGGGGGGGGGGGGGGGGGGGGGGGGGGGGGGGGGGGGGGGGGGGGGGGGGGGGGGGGGGGGGGGGGGGGGGGGGGGGGGGGGGGGGGGGGGGGGGGGGGGGGGGGGGGGGGGGGGGGGGGGGGGGGGGGGGGGGGGGGGGGGGGGGGGGGGGGGGGGGGGGGGGGGGGGGGGGGGGGGGGGGGGGGGGGGGGGGGGGGGGGGGGGGGGGGGGGGGGGGGGGGGGGGGGGGGGGGGGGGGGGGGGGGGGGGGGGGGGGGGGGGGGGGGGGGGGGGGGGGGGGGGGGGGGGGGGGGGGGGGGGGGGGGGGGGGGGGGGGGGGGGGGGGGGGGGGGGGGGGGGGGGGGGGGGGGGGGGGGGGGGGGGGGGGGGGGGGGGGGGGGGGGGGGGGGGGGGGGGGGGGGGGGGGGGGGGGGGGGGGGGGGGGGGGGGGGGGGGGGGGGGGGGGGGGGGGGGGGGGGGGGGGGGGGGGGGGGGGGGGGGGGGGGGGGGGGGGGGGGGGGGGGGGGGGGGGGGGGGGGGGGGGGGGGGGGGGGGGGGGGGGGGGGGGGGGGGGGGGGGGGGGGGGGGGGGGGGGGGGGGGGGGGGGGGGGGGGGGGGGGGGGGGGGGGGGGGGGGGGGGGGGGGGGGGGGGGGGGGGGGGGGGGGGGGGGGGGGGGGGGGGGGGGGGGGGGGGGGGGGGGGGGGGGGGGGGGGGGGGGGGGGGGGGGGGGGGGGGGGGGGGGGGGGGGGGGGGGGGGGGGGGGGGGGGGGGGGGGGGGGGGGGGGGGGGGGGGGGGGGGGGGGGGGGGGGGGGGGGGGGGGGGGGGGGGGGGGGGGGGGGGGGGGGGGGGGGGGGGGGGGGGGGGGGGGGGGGGGGGGGGGGGGGGGGGGGGGGGGGGGGGGGGGGGGGGGGGGGGGGGGGGGGGGGGGGGGGGGGGGGGGGGGGGGGGGGGGGGGGGGGGGGGGGGGGGGGGGGGGGGGGGGGGGGGGGGGGGGGGGGGGGGGGGGGGGGGGGGGGGGGGGGGGGGGGGGGGGGGGGGGGGGGGGGGGGGGGGGGGGGGGGGGGGGGGGGGGGGGGGGGGGGGGGGGGGGGGGGGGGGGGGGGGGGGGGGGGGGGGGGGGGGGGGGGGGGGGGGGGGGGGGGGGGGGGGGGGGGGGGGGGGGGGGGGGGGGGGGGGGGGGGGGGGGGGGGGGGGGGGGGGGGGGGGGGGGGGGGGGGGGGGGGGGGGGGGGGGGGGGGGGGGGGGGGGGGGGGGGGGGGGGGGGGGGGGGGGGGGGGGGGGGGGGGGGGGGGGGGGGGGGGGGGGGGGGGGGGGGGGGGGGGGGGGGGGGGGGGGGGGGGGGGGGGGGGGGGGGGGGGGGGGGGGGGGGGGGGGGGGGGGGGGGGGGGGGGGGGGGGGGGGGGGGGGGGGGGGGGGGGGGGGGGGGGGGGGGGGGGGGGGGGGGGGGGGGGGGGGGGGGGGGGGGGGGGGGGGGGGGGGGGGGGGGGGGGGGGGGGGGGGGGGGGGGGGGGGGGGGGGGGGGGGGGGGGGGGGGGGGGGGGGGGGGGGGGGGGGGGGGGGGGGGGGGGGGGGGGGGGGGGGGGGGGGGGGGGGGGGGGGGGGGGGGGGGGGGGGGGGGGGGGGGGGGGGGGGGGGGGGGGGGGGGGGGGGGGGGGGGGGGGGGGGGGGGGGGGGGGGGGGGGGGGGGGGGGGGGGGGGGGGGGGGGGGGGGGGGGGGGGGGGGGGGGGGGGGGGGGGGGGGGGGGGGGGGGGGGGGGGGGGGGGGGGGGGGGGGGGGGGGGGGGGGGGGGGGGGGGGGGGGGGGGGGGGGGGGGGGGGGGGGGGGGGGGGGGGGGGGGGGGGGGGGGGGGGGGGGGGGGGGGGGGGGGGGGGGGGGGGGGGGGGGGGGGGGGGGGGGGGGGGGGGGGGGGGGGGGGGGGGGGGGGGGGGGGGGGGGGGGGGGGGGGGGGGGGGGGGGGGGGGGGGGGGGGGGGGGGGGGGGGGGGGGGGGGGGGGGGGGGGGGGGGGGGGGGGGGGGGGGGGGGGGGGGGGGGGGGGGGGGGGGGGGGGGGGGGGGGGGGGGGGGGGGGGGGGGGGGGGGGGGGGGGGGGGGGGGGGGGGGGGGGGGGGGGGGGGGGGGGGGGGGGGGGGGGGGGGGGGGGGGGGGGGGGGGGGGGGGGGGGGGGGGGGGGGGGGGGGGGGGGGGGGGGGGGGGGGGGGGGGGGGGGGGGGGGGGGGGGGGGGGGGGGGGGGGGGGGGGGGGGGGGGGGGGGGGGGGGGGGGGGGGGGGGGGGGGGGGGGGGGGGGGGGGGGGGGGGGGGGGGGGGGGGGGGGGGGGGGGGGGGGGGGGGGGGGGGGGGGGGGGGGGGGGGGGGGGGGGGGGGGGGGGGGGGGGGGGGGGGGGGGGGGGGGGGGGGGGGGGGGGGGGGGGGGGGGGGGGGGGGGGGGGGGGGGGGGGGGGGGGGGGGGGGGGGGGGGGGGGGGGGGGGGGGGGGGGGGGGGGGGGGGGGGGGGGGGGGGGGGGGGGGGGGGGGGGGGGGGGGGGGGGGGGGGGGGGGGGGGGGGGGGGGGGGGGGGGGGGGGGGGGGGGGGGGGGGGGGGGGGGGGGGGGGGGGGGGGGGGGGGGGGGGGGGGGGGGGGGGGGGGGGGGGGGGGGGGGGGGGGGGGGGGGGGGGGGGGGGGGGGGGGGGGGGGGGGGGGGGGGGGGGGGGGGGGGGGGGGGGGGGGGGGGGGGGGGGGGGGGGGGGGGGGGGGGGGGGGGGGGGGGGGGGGGGGGGGGGGGGGGGGGGGGGGGGGGGGGGGGGGGGGGGGGGGGGGGGGGGGGGGGGGGGGGGGGGGGGGGGGGGGGGGGGGGGGGGGGGGGGGGGGGGGGGGGGGGGGGGGGGGGGGGGGGGGGGGGGGGGGGGGGGGGGGGGGGGGGGGGGGGGGGGGGGGGGGGGGGGGGGGGGGGGGGGGGGGGGGGGGGGGGGGGGGGGGGGGGGGGGGGGGGGGGGGGGGGGGGGGGGGGGGGGGGGGGGGGGGGGGGGGGGGGGGGGGGGGGGGGGGGGGGGGGGGGGGGGGGGGGGGGGGGGGGGGGGGGGGGGGGGGGGGGGGGGGGGGGGGGGGGGGGGGGGGGGGGGGGGGGGGGGGGGGGGGGGGGGGGGGGGGGGGGGGGGGGGGGGGGGGGGGGGGGGGGGGGGGGGGGGGGGGGGGGGGGGGGGGGGGGGGGGGGGGGGGGGGGGGGGGGGGGGGGGGGGGGGGGGGGGGGGGGGGGGGGGGGGGGGGGGGGGGGGGGGGGGGGGGGGGGGGGGGGGGGGGGGGGGGGGGGGGGGGGGGGGGGGGGGGGGGGGGGGGGGGGGGGGGGGGGGGGGGGGGGGGGGGGGGGGGGGGGGGGGGGGGGGGGGGGGGGGGGGGGGGGGGGGGGGGGGGGGGGGGGGGGGGGGGGGGGGGGGGGGGGGGGGGGGGGGGGGGGGGGGGGGGGGGGGGGGGGGGGGGGGGGGGGGGGGGGGGGGGGGGGGGGGGGGGGGGGGGGGGGGGGGGGGGGGGGGGGGGGGGGGGGGGGGGGGGGGGGGGGGGGGGGGGGGGGGGGGGGGGGGGGGGGGGGGGGGGGGGGGGGGGGGGGGGGGGGGGGGGGGGGGGGGGGGGGGGGGGGGGGGGGGGGGGGGGGGGGGGGGGGGGGGGGGGGGGGGGGGGGGGGGGGGGGGGGGGGGGGGGGGGGGGGGGGGGGGGGGGGGGGGGGGGGGGGGGGGGGGGGGGGGGGGGGGGGGGGGGGGGGGGGGGGGGGGGGGGGGGGGGGGGGGGGGGGGGGGGGGGGGGGGGGGGGGGGGGGGGGGGGGGGGGGGGGGGGGGGGGGGGGGGGGGGGGGGGGGGGGGGGGGGGGGGGGGGGGGGGGGGGGGGGGGGGGGGGGGGGGGGGGGGGGGGGGGGGGGGGGGGGGGGGGGGGGGGGGGGGGGGGGGGGGGGGGGGGGGGGGGGGGGGGGGGGGGGGGGGGGGGGGGGGGGGGGGGGGGGGGGGGGGGGGGGGGGGGGGGGGGGGGGGGGGGGGGGGGGGGGGGGGGGGGGGGGGGGGGGGGGGGGGGGGGGGGGGGGGGGGGGGGGGGGGGGGGGGGGGGGGGGGGGGGGGGGGGGGGGGGGGGGGGGGGGGGGGGGGGGGGGGGGGGGGGGGGGGGGGGGGGGGGGGGGGGGGGGGGGGGGGGGGGGGGGGGGGGGGGGGGGGGGGGGGGGGGGGGGGGGGGGGGGGGGGGGGGGGGGGGGGGGGGGGGGGGGGGGGGGGGGGGGGGGGGGGGGGGGGGGGGGGGGGGGGGGGGGGGGGGGGGGGGGGGGGGGGGGGGGGGGGGGGGGGGGGGGGGGGGGGGGGGGGGGGGGGGGGGGGGGGGGGGGGGGGGGGGGGGGGGGGGGGGGGGGGGGGGGGGGGGGGGGGGGGGGGGGGGGGGGGGGGGGGGGGGGGGGGGGGGGGGGGGGGGGGGGGGGGGGGGGGGGGGGGGGGGGGGGGGGGGGGGGGGGGGGGGGGGGGGGGGGGGGGGGGGGGGGGGGGGGGGGGGGGGGGGGGGGGGGGGGGGGGGGGGGGGGGGGGGGGGGGGGGGGGGGGGGGGGGGGGGGGGGGGGGGGGGGGGGGGGGGGGGGGGGGGGGGGGGGGGGGGGGGGGGGGGGGGGGGGGGGGGGGGGGGGGGGGGGGGGGGGGGGGGGGGGGGGGGGGGGGGGGGGGGGGGGGGGGGGGGGGGGGGGGGGGGGGGGGGGGGGGGGGGGGGGGGGGGGGGGGGGGGGGGGGGGGGGGGGGGGGGGGGGGGGGGGGGGGGGGGGGGGGGGGGGGGGGGGGGGGGGGGGGGGGGGGGGGGGGGGGGGGGGGGGGGGGGGGGGGGGGGGGGGGGGGGGGGGGGGGGGGGGGGGGGGGGGGGGGGGGGGGGGGGGGGGGGGGGGGGGGGGGGGGGGGGGGGGGGGGGGGGGGGGGGGGGGGGGGGGGGGGGGGGGGGGGGGGGGGGGGGGGGGGGGGGGGGGGGGGGGGGGGGGGGGGGGGGGGGGGGGGGGGGGGGGGGGGGGGGGGGGGGGGGGGGGGGGGGGGGGGGGGGGGGGGGGGGGGGGGGGGGGGGGGGGGGGGGGGGGGGGGGGGGGGGGGGGGGGGGGGGGGGGGGGGGGGGGGGGGGGGGGGGGGGGGGGGGGGGGGGGGGGGGGGGGGGGGGGGGGGGGGGGGGGGGGGGGGGGGGGGGGGGGGGGGGGGGGGGGGGGGGGGGGGGGGGGGGGGGGGGGGGGGGGGGGGGGGGGGGGGGGGGGGGGGGGGGGGGGGGGGGGGGGGGGGGGGGGGGGGGGGGGGGGGGGGGGGGGGGGGGGGGGGGGGGGGGGGGGGGGGGGGGGGGGGGGGGGGGGGGGGGGGGGGGGGGGGGGGGGGGGGGGGGGGGGGGGGGGGGGGGGGGGGGGGGGGGGGGGGGGGGGGGGGGGGGGGGGGGGGGGGGGGGGGGGGGGGGGGGGGGGGGGGGGGGGGGGGGGGGGGGGGGGGGGGGGGGGGGGGGGGGGGGGGGGGGGGGGGGGGGGGGGGGGGGGGGGGGGGGGGGGGGGGGGGGGGGGGGGGGGGGGGGGGGGGGGGGGGGGGGGGGGGGGGGGGGGGGGGGGGGGGGGGGGGGGGGGGGGGGGGGGGGGGGGGGGGGGGGGGGGGGGGGGGGGGGGGGGGGGGGGGGGGGGGGGGGGGGGGGGGGGGGGGGGGGGGGGGGGGGGGGGGGGGGGGGGGGGGGGGGGGGGGGGGGGGGGGGGGGGGGGGGGGGGGGGGGGGGGGGGGGGGGGGGGGGGGGGGGGGGGGGGGGGGGGGGGGGGGGGGGGGGGGGGGGGGGGGGGGGGGGGGGGGGGGGGGGGGGGGGGGGGGGGGGGGGGGGGGGGGGGGGGGGGGGGGGGGGGGGGGGGGGGGGGGGGGGGGGGGGGGGGGGGGGGGGGGGGGGGGGGGGGGGGGGGGGGGGGGGGGGGGGGGGGGGGGGGGGGGGGGGGGGGGGGGGGGGGGGGGGGGGGGGGGGGGGGGGGGGGGGGGGGGGGGGGGGGGGGGGGGGGGGGGGGGGGGGGGGGGGGGGGGGGGGGGGGGGGGGGGGGGGGGGGGGGGGGGGGGGGGGGGGGGGGGGGGGGGGGGGGGGGGGGGGGGGGGGGGGGGGGGGGGGGGGGGGGGGGGGGGGGGGGGGGGGGGGGGGGGGGGGGGGGGGGGGGGGGGGGGGGGGGGGGGGGGGGGGGGGGGGGGGGGGGGGGGGGGGGGGGGGGGGGGGGGGGGGGGGGGGGGGGGGGGGGGGGGGGGGGGGGGGGGGGGGGGGGGGGGGGGGGGGGGGGGGGGGGGGGGGGGGGGGGGGGGGGGGGGGGGGGGGGGGGGGGGGGGGGGGGGGGGGGGGGGGGGGGGGGGGGGGGGGGGGGGGGGGGGGGGGGGGGGGGGGGGGGGGGGGGGGGGGGGGGGGGGGGGGGGGGGGGGGGGGGGGGGGGGGGGGGGGGGGGGGGGGGGGGGGGGGGGGGGGGGGGGGGGGGGGGGGGGGGGGGGGGGGGGGGGGGGGGGGGGGGGGGGGGGGGGGGGGGGGGGGGGGGGGGGGGGGGGGGGGGGGGGGGGGGGGGGGGGGGGGGGGGGGGGGGGGGGGGGGGGGGGGGGGGGGGGGGGGGGGGGGGGGGGGGGGGGGGGGGGGGGGGGGGGGGGGGGGGGGGGGGGGGGGGGGGGGGGGGGGGGGGGGGGGGGGGGGGGGGGGGGGGGGGGGGGGGGGGGGGGGGGGGGGGGGGGGGGGGGGGGGGGGGGGGGGGGGGGGGGGGGGGGGGGGGGGGGGGGGGGGGGGGGGGGGGGGGGGGGGGGGGGGGGGGGGGGGGGGGGGGGGGGGGGGGGGGGGGGGGGGGGGGGGGGGGGGGGGGGGGGGGGGGGGGGGGGGGGGGGGGGGGGGGGGGGGGGGGGGGGGGGGGGGGGGGGGGGGGGGGGGGGGGGGGGGGGGGGGGGGGGGGGGGGGGGGGGGGGGGGGGGGGGGGGGGGGGGGGGGGGGGGGGGGGGGGGGGGGGGGGGGGGGGGGGGGGGGGGGGGGGGGGGGGGGGGGGGGGGGGGGGGGGGGGGGGGGGGGGGGGGGGGGGGGGGGGGGGGGGGGGGGGGGGGGGGGGGGGGGGGGGGGGGGGGGGGGGGGGGGGGGGGGGGGGGGGGGGGGGGGGGGGGGGGGGGGGGGGGGGGGGGGGGGGGGGGGGGGGGGGGGGGGGGGGGGGGGGGGGGGGGGGGGGGGGGGGGGGGGGGGGGGGGGGGGGGGGGGGGGGGGGGGGGGGGGGGGGGGGGGGGGGGGGGGGGGGGGGGGGGGGGGGGGGGGGGGGGGGGGGGGGGGGGGGGGGGGGGGGGGGGGGGGGGGGGGGGGGGGGGGGGGGGGGGGGGGGGGGGGGGGGGGGGGGGGGGGGGGGGGGGGGGGGGGGGGGGGGGGGGGGGGGGGGGGGGGGGGGGGGGGGGGGGGGGGGGGGGGGGGGGGGGGGGGGGGGGGGGGGGGGGGGGGGGGGGGGGGGGGGGGGGGGGGGGGGGGGGGGGGGGGGGGGGGGGGGGGGGGGGGGGGGGGGGGGGGGGGGGGGGGGGGGGGGGGGGGGGGGGGGGGGGGGGGGGGGGGGGGGGGGGGGGGGGGGGGGGGGGGGGGGGGGGGGGGGGGGGGGGGGGGGGGGGGGGGGGGGGGGGGGGGGGGGGGGGGGGGGGGGGGGGGGGGGGGGGGGGGGGGGGGGGGGGGGGGGGGGGGGGGGGGGGGGGGGGGGGGGGGGGGGGGGGGGGGGGGGGGGGGGGGGGGGGGGGGGGGGGGGGGGGGGGGGGGGGGGGGGGGGGGGGGGGGGGGGGGGGGGGGGGGGGGGGGGGGGGGGGGGGGGGGGGGGGGGGGGGGGGGGGGGGGGGGGGGGGGGGGGGGGGGGGGGGGGGGGGGGGGGGGGGGGGGGGGGGGGGGGGGGGGGGGGGGGGGGGGGGGGGGGGGGGGGGGGGGGGGGGGGGGGGGGGGGGGGGGGGGGGGGGGGGGGGGGGGGGGGGGGGGGGGGGGGGGGGGGGGGGGGGGGGGGGGGGGGGGGGGGGGGGGGGGGGGGGGGGGGGGGGGGGGGGGGGGGGGGGGGGGGGGGGGGGGGGGGGGGGGGGGGGGGGGGGGGGGGGGGGGGGGGGGGGGGGGGGGGGGGGGGGGGGGGGGGGGGGGGGGGGGGGGGGGGGGGGGGGGGGGGGGGGGGGGGGGGGGGGGGGGGGGGGGGGGGGGGGGGGGGGGGGGGGGGGGGGGGGGGGGGGGGGGGGGGGGGGGGGGGGGGGGGGGGGGGGGGGGGGGGGGGGGGGGGGGGGGGGGGGGGGGGGGGGGGGGGGGGGGGGGGGGGGGGGGGGGGGGGGGGGGGGGGGGGGGGGGGGGGGGGGGGGGGGGGGGGGGGGGGGGGGGGGGGGGGGGGGGGGGGGGGGGGGGGGGGGGGGGGGGGGGGGGGGGGGGGGGGGGGGGGGGGGGGGGGGGGGGGGGGGGGGGGGGGGGGGGGGGGGGGGGGGGGGGGGGGGGGGGGGGGGGGGGGGGGGGGGGGGGGGGGGGGGGGGGGGGGGGGGGGGGGGGGGGGGGGGGGGGGGGGGGGGGGGGGGGGGGGGGGGGGGGGGGGGGGGGGGGGGGGGGGGGGGGGGGGGGGGGGGGGGGGGGGGGGGGGGGGGGGGGGGGGGGGGGGGGGGGGGGGGGGGGGGGGGGGGGGGGGGGGGGGGGGGGGGGGGGGGGGGGGGGGGGGGGGGGGGGGGGGGGGGGGGGGGGGGGGGGGGGGGGGGGGGGGGGGGGGGGGGGGGGGGGGGGGGGGGGGGGGGGGGGGGGGGGGGGGGGGGGGGGGGGGGGGGGGGGGGGGGGGGGGGGGGGGGGGGGGGGGGGGGGGGGGGGGGGGGGGGGGGGGGGGGGGGGGGGGGGGGGGGGGGGGGGGGGGGGGGGGGGGGGGGGGGGGGGGGGGGGGGGGGGGGGGGGGGGGGGGGGGGGGGGGGGGGGGGGGGGGGGGGGGGGGGGGGGGGGGGGGGGGGGGGGGGGGGGGGGGGGGGGGGGGGGGGGGGGGGGGGGGGGGGGGGGGGGGGGGGGGGGGGGGGGGGGGGGGGGGGGGGGGGGGGGGGGGGGGGGGGGGGGGGGGGGGGGGGGGGGGGGGGGGGGGGGGGGGGGGGGGGGGGGGGGGGGGGGGGGGGGGGGGGGGGGGGGGGGGGGGGGGGGGGGGGGGGGGGGGGGGGGGGGGGGGGGGGGGGGGGGGGGGGGGGGGGGGGGGGGGGGGGGGGGGGGGGGGGGGGGGGGGGGGGGGGGGGGGGGGGGGGGGGGGGGGGGGGGGGGGGGGGGGGGGGGGGGGGGGGGGGGGGGGGGGGGGGGGGGGGGGGGGGGGGGGGGGGGGGGGGGGGGGGGGGGGGGGGGGGGGGGGGGGGGGGGGGGGGGGGGGGGGGGGGGGGGGGGGGGGGGGGGGGGGGGGGGGGGGGGGGGGGGGGGGGGGGGGGGGGGGGGGGGGGGGGGGGGGGGGGGGGGGGGGGGGGGGGGGGGGGGGGGGGGGGGGGGGGGGGGGGGGGGGGGGGGGGGGGGGGGGGGGGGGGGGGGGGGGGGGGGGGGGGGGGGGGGGGGGGGGGGGGGGGGGGGGGGGGGGGGGGGGGGGGGGGGGGGGGGGGGGGGGGGGGGGGGGGGGGGGGGGGGGGGGGGGGGGGGGGGGGGGGGGGGGGGGGGGGGGGGGGGGGGGGGGGGGGGGGGGGGGGGGGGGGGGGGGGGGGGGGGGGGGGGGGGGGGGGGGGGGGGGGGGGGGGGGGGGGGGGGGGGGGGGGGGGGGGGGGGGGGGGGGGGGGGGGGGGGGGGGGGGGGGGGGGGGGGGGGGGGGGGGGGGGGGGGGGGGGGGGGGGGGGGGGGGGGGGGGGGGGGGGGGGGGGGGGGGGGGGGGGGGGGGGGGGGGGGGGGGGGGGGGGGGGGGGGGGGGGGGGGGGGGGGGGGGGGGGGGGGGGGGGGGGGGGGGGGGGGGGGGGGGGGGGGGGGGGGGGGGGGGGGGGGGGGGGGGGGGGGGGGGGGGGGGGGGGGGGGGGGGGGGGGGGGGGGGGGGGGGGGGGGGGGGGGGGGGGGGGGGGGGGGGGGGGGGGGGGGGGGGGGGGGGGGGGGGGGGGGGGGGGGGGGGGGGGGGGGGGGGGGGGGGGGGGGGGGGGGGGGGGGGGGGGGGGGGGGGGGGGGGGGGGGGGGGGGGGGGGGGGGGGGGGGGGGGGGGGGGGGGGGGGGGGGGGGGGGGGGGGGGGGGGGGGGGGGGGGGGGGGGGGGGGGGGGGGGGGGGGGGGGGGGGGGGGGGGGGGGGGGGGGGGGGGGGGGGGGGGGGGGGGGGGGGGGGGGGGGGGGGGGGGGGGGGGGGGGGGGGGGGGGGGGGGGGGGGGGGGGGGGGGGGGGGGGGGGGGGGGGGGGGGGGGGGGGGGGGGGGGGGGGGGGGGGGGGGGGGGGGGGGGGGGGGGGGGGGGGGGGGGGGGGGGGGGGGGGGGGGGGGGGGGGGGGGGGGGGGGGGGGGGGGGGGGGGGGGGGGGGGGGGGGGGGGGGGGGGGGGGGGGGGGGGGGGGGGGGGGGGGGGGGGGGGGGGGGGGGGGGGGGGGGGGGGGGGGGGGGGGGGGGGGGGGGGGGGGGGGGGGGGGGGGGGGGGGGGGGGGGGGGGGGGGGGGGGGGGGGGGGGGGGGGGGGGGGGGGGGGGGGGGGGGGGGGGGGGGGGGGGGGGGGGGGGGGGGGGGGGGGGGGGGGGGGGGGGGGGGGGGGGGGGGGGGGGGGGGGGGGGGGGGGGGGGGGGGGGGGGGGGGGGGGGGGGGGGGGGGGGGGGGGGGGGGGGGGGGGGGGGGGGGGGGGGGGGGGGGGGGGGGGGGGGGGGGGGGGGGGGGGGGGGGGGGGGGGGGGGGGGGGGGGGGGGGGGGGGGGGGGGGGGGGGGGGGGGGGGGGGGGGGGGGGGGGGGGGGGGGGGGGGGGGGGGGGGGGGGGGGGGGGGGGGGGGGGGGGGGGGGGGGGGGGGGGGGGGGGGGGGGGGGGGGGGGGGGGGGGGGGGGGGGGGGGGGGGGGGGGGGGGGGGGGGGGGGGGGGGGGGGGGGGGGGGGGGGGGGGGGGGGGGGGGGGGGGGGGGGGGGGGGGGGGGGGGGGGGGGGGGGGGGGGGGGGGGGGGGGGGGGGGGGGGGGGGGGGGGGGGGGGGGGGGGGGGGGGGGGGGGGGGGGGGGGGGGGGGGGGGGGGGGGGGGGGGGGGGGGGGGGGGGGGGGGGGGGGGGGGGGGGGGGGGGGGGGGGGGGGGGGGGGGGGGGGGGGGGGGGGGGGGGGGGGGGGGGGGGGGGGGGGGGGGGGGGGGGGGGGGGGGGGGGGGGGGGGGGGGGGGGGGGGGGGGGGGGGGGGGGGGGGGGGGGGGGGGGGGGGGGGGGGGGGGGGGGGGGGGGGGGGGGGGGGGGGGGGGGGGGGGGGGGGGGGGGGGGGGGGGGGGGGGGGGGGGGGGGGGGGGGGGGGGGGGGGGGGGGGGGGGGGGGGGGGGGGGGGGGGGGGGGGGGGGGGGGGGGGGGGGGGGGGGGGGGGGGGGGGGGGGGGGGGGGGGGGGGGGGGGGGGGGGGGGGGGGGGGGGGGGGGGGGGGGGGGGGGGGGGGGGGGGGGGGGGGGGGGGGGGGGGGGGGGGGGGGGGGGGGGGGGGGGGGGGGGGGGGGGGGGGGGGGGGGGGGGGGGGGGGGGGGGGGGGGGGGGGGGGGGGGGGGGGGGGGGGGGGGGGGGGGGGGGGGGGGGGGGGGGGGGGGGGGGGGGGGGGGGGGGGGGGGGGGGGGGGGGGGGGGGGGGGGGGGGGGGGGGGGGGGGGGGGGGGGGGGGGGGGGGGGGGGGGGGGGGGGGGGGGGGGGGGGGGGGGGGGGGGGGGGGGGGGGGGGGGGGGGGGGGGGGGGGGGGGGGGGGGGGGGGGGGGGGGGGGGGGGGGGGGGGGGGGGGGGGGGGGGGGGGGGGGGGGGGGGGGGGGGGGGGGGGGGGGGGGGGGGGGGGGGGGGGGGGGGGGGGGGGGGGGGGGGGGGGGGGGGGGGGGGGGGGGGGGGGGGGGGGGGGGGGGGGGGGGGGGGGGGGGGGGGGGGGGGGGGGGGGGGGGGGGGGGGGGGGGGGGGGGGGGGGGGGGGGGGGGGGGGGGGGGGGGGGGGGGGGGGGGGGGGGGGGGGGGGGGGGGGGGGGGGGGGGGGGGGGGGGGGGGGGGGGGGGGGGGGGGGGGGGGGGGGGGGGGGGGGGGGGGGGGGGGGGGGGGGGGGGGGGGGGGGGGGGGGGGGGGGGGGGGGGGGGGGGGGGGGGGGGGGGGGGGGGGGGGGGGGGGGGGGGGGGGGGGGGGGGGGGGGGGGGGGGGGGGGGGGGGGGGGGGGGGGGGGGGGGGGGGGGGGGGGGGGGGGGGGGGGGGGGGGGGGGGGGGGGGGGGGGGGGGGGGGGGGGGGGGGGGGGGGGGGGGGGGGGGGGGGGGGGGGGGGGGGGGGGGGGGGGGGGGGGGGGGGGGGGGGGGGGGGGGGGGGGGGGGGGGGGGGGGGGGGGGGGGGGGGGGGGGGGGGGGGGGGGGGGGGGGGGGGGGGGGGGGGGGGGGGGGGGGGGGGGGGGGGGGGGGGGGGGGGGGGGGGGGGGGGGGGGGGGGGGGGGGGGGGGGGGGGGGGGGGGGGGGGGGGGGGGGGGGGGGGGGGGGGGGGGGGGGGGGGGGGGGGGGGGGGGGGGGGGGGGGGGGGGGGGGGGGGGGGGGGGGGGGGGGGGGGGGGGGGGGGGGGGGGGGGGGGGGGGGGGGGGGGGGGGGGGGGGGGGGGGGGGGGGGGGGGGGGGGGGGGGGGGGGGGGGGGGGGGGGGGGGGGGGGGGGGGGGGGGGGGGGGGGGGGGGGGGGGGGGGGGGGGGGGGGGGGGGGGGGGGGGGGGGGGGGGGGGGGGGGGGGGGGGGGGGGGGGGGGGGGGGGGGGGGGGGGGGGGGGGGGGGGGGGGGGGGGGGGGGGGGGGGGGGGGGGGGGGGGGGGGGGGGGGGGGGGGGGGGGGGGGGGGGGGGGGGGGGGGGGGGGGGGGGGGGGGGGGGGGGGGGGGGGGGGGGGGGGGGGGGGGGGGGGGGGGGGGGGGGGGGGGGGGGGGGGGGGGGGGGGGGGGGGGGGGGGGGGGGGGGGGGGGGGGGGGGGGGGGGGGGGGGGGGGGGGGGGGGGGGGGGGGGGGGGGGGGGGGGGGGGGGGGGGGGGGGGGGGGGGGGGGGGGGGGGGGGGGGGGGGGGGGGGGGGGGGGGGGGGGGGGGGGGGGGGGGGGGGGGGGGGGGGGGGGGGGGGGGGGGGGGGGGGGGGGGGGGGGGGGGGGGGGGGGGGGGGGGGGGGGGGGGGGGGGGGGGGGGGGGGGGGGGGGGGGGGGGGGGGGGGGGGGGGGGGGGGGGGGGGGGGGGGGGGGGGGGGGGGGGGGGGGGGGGGGGGGGGGGGGGGGGGGGGGGGGGGGGGGGGGGGGGGGGGGGGGGGGGGGGGGGGGGGGGGGGGGGGGGGGGGGGGGGGGGGGGGGGGGGGGGGGGGGGGGGGGGGGGGGGGGGGGGGGGGGGGGGGGGGGGGGGGGGGGGGGGGGGGGGGGGGGGGGGGGGGGGGGGGGGGGGGGGGGGGGGGGGGGGGGGGGGGGGGGGGGGGGGGGGGGGGGGGGGGGGGGGGGGGGGGGGGGGGGGGGGGGGGGGGGGGGGGGGGGGGGGGGGGGGGGGGGGGGGGGGGGGGGGGGGGGGGGGGGGGGGGGGGGGGGGGGGGGGGGGGGGGGGGGGGGGGGGGGGGGGGGGGGGGGGGGGGGGGGGGGGGGGGGGGGGGGGGGGGGGGGGGGGGGGGGGGGGGGGGGGGGGGGGGGGGGGGGGGGGGGGGGGGGGGGGGGGGGGGGGGGGGGGGGGGGGGGGGGGGGGGGGGGGGGGGGGGGGGGGGGGGGGGGGGGGGGGGGGGGGGGGGGGGGGGGGGGGGGGGGGGGGGGGGGGGGGGGGGGGGGGGGGGGGGGGGGGGGGGGGGGGGGGGGGGGGGGGGGGGGGGGGGGGGGGGGGGGGGGGGGGGGGGGGGGGGGGGGGGGGGGGGGGGGGGGGGGGGGGGGGGGGGGGGGGGGGGGGGGGGGGGGGGGGGGGGGGGGGGGGGGGGGGGGGGGGGGGGGGGGGGGGGGGGGGGGGGGGGGGGGGGGGGGGGGGGGGGGGGGGGGGGGGGGGGGGGGGGGGGGGGGGGGGGGGGGGGGGGGGGGGGGGGGGGGGGGGGGGGGGGGGGGGGGGGGGGGGGGGGGGGGGGGGGGGGGGGGGGGGGGGGGGGGGGGGGGGGGGGGGGGGGGGGGGGGGGGGGGGGGGGGGGGGGGGGGGGGGGGGGGGGGGGGGGGGGGGGGGGGGGGGGGGGGGGGGGGGGGGGGGGGGGGGGGGGGGGGGGGGGGGGGGGGGGGGGGGGGGGGGGGGGGGGGGGGGGGGGGGGGGGGGGGGGGGGGGGGGGGGGGGGGGGGGGGGGGGGGGGGGGGGGGGGGGGGGGGGGGGGGGGGGGGGGGGGGGGGGGGGGGGGGGGGGGGGGGGGGGGGGGGGGGGGGGGGGGGGGGGGGGGGGGGGGGGGGGGGGGGGGGGGGGGGGGGGGGGGGGGGGGGGGGGGGGGGGGGGGGGGGGGGGGGGGGGGGGGGGGGGGGGGGGGGGGGGGGGGGGGGGGGGGGGGGGGGGGGGGGGGGGGGGGGGGGGGGGGGGGGGGGGGGGGGGGGGGGGGGGGGGGGGGGGGGGGGGGGGGGGGGGGGGGGGGGGGGGGGGGGGGGGGGGGGGGGGGGGGGGGGGGGGGGGGGGGGGGGGGGGGGGGGGGGGGGGGGGGGGGGGGGGGGGGGGGGGGGGGGGGGGGGGGGGGGGGGGGGGGGGGGGGGGGGGGGGGGGGGGGGGGGGGGGGGGGGGGGGGGGGGGGGGGGGGGGGGGGGGGGGGGGGGGGGGGGGGGGGGGGGGGGGGGGGGGGGGGGGGGGGGGGGGGGGGGGGGGGGGGGGGGGGGGGGGGGGGGGGGGGGGGGGGGGGGGGGGGGGGGGGGGGGGGGGGGGGGGGGGGGGGGGGGGGGGGGGGGGGGGGGGGGGGGGGGGGGGGGGGGGGGGGGGGGGGGGGGGGGGGGGGGGGGGGGGGGGGGGGGGGGGGGGGGGGGGGGGGGGGGGGGGGGGGGGGGGGGGGGGGGGGGGGGGGGGGGGGGGGGGGGGGGGGGGGGGGGGGGGGGGGGGGGGGGGGGGGGGGGGGGGGGGGGGGGGGGGGGGGGGGGGGGGGGGGGGGGGGGGGGGGGGGGGGGGGGGGGGGGGGGGGGGGGGGGGGGGGGGGGGGGGGGGGGGGGGGGGGGGGGGGGGGGGGGGGGGGGGGGGGGGGGGGGGGGGGGGGGGGGGGGGGGGGGGGGGGGGGGGGGGGGGGGGGGGGGGGGGGGGGGGGGGGGGGGGGGGGGGGGGGGGGGGGGGGGGGGGGGGGGGGGGGGGGGGGGGGGGGGGGGGGGGGGGGGGGGGGGGGGGGGGGGGGGGGGGGGGGGGGGGGGGGGGGGGGGGGGGGGGGGGGGGGGGGGGGGGGGGGGGGGGGGGGGGGGGGGGGGGGGGGGGGGGGGGGGGGGGGGGGGGGGGGGGGGGGGGGGGGGGGGGGGGGGGGGGGGGGGGGGGGGGGGGGGGGGGGGGGGGGGGGGGGGGGGGGGGGGGGGGGGGGGGGGGGGGGGGGGGGGGGGGGGGGGGGGGGGGGGGGGGGGGGGGGGGGGGGGGGGGGGGGGGGGGGGGGGGGGGGGGGGGGGGGGGGGGGGGGGGGGGGGGGGGGGGGGGGGGGGGGGGGGGGGGGGGGGGGGGGGGGGGGGGGGGGGGGGGGGGGGGGGGGGGGGGGGGGGGGGGGGGGGGGGGGGGGGGGGGGGGGGGGGGGGGGGGGGGGGGGGGGGGGGGGGGGGGGGGGGGGGGGGGGGGGGGGGGGGGGGGGGGGGGGGGGGGGGGGGGGGGGGGGGGGGGGGGGGGGGGGGGGGGGGGGGGGGGGGGGGGGGGGGGGGGGGGGGGGGGGGGGGGGGGGGGGGGGGGGGGGGGGGGGGGGGGGGGGGGGGGGGGGGGGGGGGGGGGGGGGGGGGGGGGGGGGGGGGGGGGGGGGGGGGGGGGGGGGGGGGGGGGGGGGGGGGGGGGGGGGGGGGGGGGGGGGGGGGGGGGGGGGGGGGGGGGGGGGGGGGGGGGGGGGGGGGGGGGGGGGGGGGGGGGGGGGGGGGGGGGGGGGGGGGGGGGGGGGGGGGGGGGGGGGGGGGGGGGGGGGGGGGGGGGGGGGGGGGGGGGGGGGGGGGGGGGGGGGGGGGGGGGGGGGGGGGGGGGGGGGGGGGGGGGGGGGGGGGGGGGGGGGGGGGGGGGGGGGGGGGGGGGGGGGGGGGGGGGGGGGGGGGGGGGGGGGGGGGGGGGGGGGGGGGGGGGGGGGGGGGGGGGGGGGGGGGGGGGGGGGGGGGGGGGGGGGGTGGGGGGGGGGGGGGGGGGGGGGGGGGGGGGGGGGGGGGGGGGGGGGGGGGGGGGGGGGGGGGGGGGGGGGGGGGGGGGGGGGGGGGGGGGGGGGGGGGGGGGGGGGGGGGGGGGGGGGGGGGGGGGGGGGGGGGGGGGGGGGGGGGGGGGGGGGGGGGGGGGGGGGGGGGGGGGGGGGGGGGGGGGGGGGGGGGGGGGGGGGGGGGGGGGGGGGGGGGGGGGGGGGGGGGGGGGGGGGGGGGGGGGGGGGGGGGGGGGGGGGGGGGGGGGGGGGGGGGGGGGGGGGGGGGGGGGGGGGGGGGGGGGGGGGGGGGGGGGGGGGGGGGGGGGGGGGGGGGGGGGGGGGGGGGGGGGGGGGGGGGGGGGGGGGGGGGGGGGGGGGGGGGGGGGGGGGGGGGGGGGGGGGGGGGGGGGGGGGGGGGGGGGGGGGGGGGGGGGGGGGGGGGGGGGGGGGGGGGGGGGGGGGGGGGGGGGGGGGGGGGGGGGGGGGGGGGGGGGGGGGGGGGGGGGGGGGGGGGGGGGGGGGGGGGGGGGGGGGGGGGGGGGGGGGGGGGGGGGGGGGGGGGGGGGGGGGGGGGGGGGGGGGGGGGGGGGGGGGGGGGGGGGGGGGGGGGGGGGGGGGGGGGGGGGGGGGGGGGGGGGGGGGGGGGGGGGGGGGGGGGGGGGGGGGGGGGGGGGGGGGGGGGGGGGGGGGGGGGGGGGGGGGGGGGGGGGGGGGGGGGGGGGGGGGGGGGGGGGGGGGGGGGGGGGGGGGGGGGGGGGGGGGGGGGGGGGGGGGGGGGGGGGGGGGGGGGGGGGGGGGGGGGGGGGGGGGGGGGGGGGGGGGGGGGGGGGGGGGGGGGGGGGGGGGGGGGGGGGGGGGGGGGGGGGGGGGGGGGGGGGGGGGGGGGGGGGGGGGGGGGGGGGGGGGGGGGGGGGGGGGGGGGGGGGGGGGGGGGGGGGGGGGGGGGGGGGGGGGGGGGGGGGGGGGGGGGGGGGGGGGGGGGGGGGGGGGGGGGGGGGGGGGGGGGGGGGGGGGGGGGGGGGGGGGGGGGGGGGGGGGGGGGGGGGGGGGGGGGGGGGGGGGGGGGGGGGGGGGGGGGGGGGGGGGGGGGGGGGGGGGGGGGGGGGGGGGGGGGGGGGGGGGGGGGGGGGGGGGGGGGGGGGGGGGGGGGGGGGGGGGGGGGGGGGGGGGGGGGGGGGGGGGGGGGGGGGGGGGGGGGGGGGGGGGGGGGGGGGGGGGGGGGGGGGGGGGGGGGGGGGGGGGGGGGGGGGGGGGGGGGGGGGGGGGGGGGGGGGGGGGGGGGGGGGGGGGGGGGGGGGGGGGGGGGGGGGGGGGGGGGGGGGGGGGGGGGGGGGGGGGGGGGGGGGGGGGGGGGGGGGGGGGGGGGGGGGGGGGGGGGGGGGGGGGGGGGGGGGGGGGGGGGGGGGGGGGGGGGGGGGGGGGGGGGGGGGGGGGGGGGGGGGGGGGGGGGGGGGGGGGGGGGGGGGGGGGGGGGGGGGGGGGGGGGGGGGGGGGGGGGGGGGGGGGGGGGGGGGGGGGGGGGGGGGGGGGGGGGGGGGGGGGGGGGGGGGGGGGGGGGGGGGGGGGGGGGGGGGGGGGGGGGGGGGGGGGGGGGGGGGGGGGGGGGGGGGGGGGGGGGGGGGGGGGGGGGGGGGGGGGGGGGGGGGGGGGGGGGGGGGGGGGGGGGGGGGGGGGGGGGGGGGGGGGGGGGGGGGGGGGGGGGGGGGGGGGGGGGGGGGGGGGGGGGGGGGGGGGGGGGGGGGGGGGGGGGGGGGGGGGGGGGGGGGGGGGGGGGGGGGGGGGGGGGGGGGGGGGGGGGGGGGGGGGGGGGGGGGGGGGGGGGGGGGGGGGGGGGGGGGGGGGGGGGGGGGGGGGGGGGGGGGGGGGGGGGGGGGGGGGGGGGGGGGGGGGGGGGGGGGGGGGGGGGGGGGGGGGGGGGGGGGGGGGGGGGGGGGGGGGGGGGGGGGGGGGGGGGGGGGGGGGGGGGGGGGGGGGGGGGGGGGGGGGGGGGGGGGGGGGGGGGGGGGGGGGGGGGGGGGGGGGGGGGGGGGGGGGGGGGGGGGGGGGGGGGGGGGGGGGGGGGGGGGGGGGGGGGGGGGGGGGGGGGGGGGGGGGGGGGGGGGGGGGGGGGGGGGGGGGGGGGGGGGGGGGGGGGGGGGGGGGGGGGGGGGGGGGGGGGGGGGGGGGGGGGGGGGGGGGGGGGGGGGGGGGGGGGGGGGGGGGGGGGGGGGGGGGGGGGGGGGGGGGGGGGGGGGGGGGGGGGGGGGGGGGGGGGGGGGGGGGGGGGGGGGGGGGGGGGGGGGGGGGGGGGGGGGGGGGGGGGGGGGGGGGGGGGGGGGGGGGGGGGGGGGGGGGGGGGGGGGGGGGGGGGGGGGGGGGGGGGGGGGGGGGGGGGGGGGGGGGGGGGGGGGGGGGGGGGGGGGGGGGGGGGGGGGGGGGGGGGGGGGGGGGGGGGGGGGGGGGGGGGGGGGGGGGGGGGGGGGGGGGGGGGGGGGGGGGGGGGGGGGGGGGGGGGGGGGGGGGGGGGGGGGGGGGGGGGGGGGGGGGGGGGGGGGGGGGGGGGGGGGGGGGGGGGGGGGGGGGGGGGGGGGGGGGGGGGGGGGGGGGGGGGGGGGGGGGGGGGGGGGGGGGGGGGGGGGGGGGGGGGGGGGGGGGGGGGGGGGGGGGGGGGGGGGGGGGGGGGGGGGGGGGGGGGGGGGGGGGGGGGGGGGGGGGGGGGGGGGGGGGGGGGGGGGGGGGGGGGGGGGGGGGGGGGGGGGGGGGGGGGGGGGGGGGGGGGGGGGGGGGGGGGGGGGGGGGGGGGGGGGGGGGGGGGGGGGGGGGGGGGGGGGGGGGGGGGGGGGGGGGGGGGGGGGGGGGGGGGGGGGGGGGGGGGGGGGGGGGGGGGGGGGGGGGGGGGGGGGGGGGGGGGGGGGGGGGGGGGGGGGGGGGGGGGGGGGGGGGGGGGGGGGGGGGGGGGGGGGGGGGGGGGGGGGGGGGGGGGGGGGGGGGGGGGGGGGGGGGGGGGGGGGGGGGGGGGGGGGGGGGGGGGGGGGGGGGGGGGGGGGGGGGGGGGGGGGGGGGGGGGGGGGGGGGGGGGGGGGGGGGGGGGGGGGGGGGGGGGGGGGGGGGGGGGGGGGGGGGGGGGGGGGGGGGGGGGGGGGGGGGGGGGGGGGGGGGGGGGGGGGGGGGGGGGGGGGGGGGGGGGGGGGGGGGGGGGGGGGGGGGGGGGGGGGGGGGGGGGGGGGGGGGGGGGGGGGGGGGGGGGGGGGGGGGGGGGGGGGGGGGGGGGGGGGGGGGGGGGGGGGGGGGGGGGGGGGGGGGGGGGGGGGGGGGGGGGGGGGGGGGGGGGGGGGGGGGGGGGGGGGGGGGGGGGGGGGGGGGGGGGGGGGGGGGGGGGGGGGGGGGGGGGGGGGGGGGGGGGGGGGGGGGGGGGGGGGGGGGGGGGGGGGGGGGGGGGGGGGGGGGGGGGGGGGGGGGGGGGGGGGGGGGGGGGGGGGGGGGGGGGGGGGGGGGGGGGGGGGGGGGGGGGGGGGGGGGGGGGGGGGGGGGGGGGGGGGGGGGGGGGGGGGGGGGGGGGGGGGGGGGGGGGGGGGGGGGGGGGGGGGGGGGGGGGGGGGGGGGGGGGGGGGGGGGGGGGGGGGGGGGGGGGGGGGGGGGGGGGGGGGGGGGGGGGGGGGGGGGGGGGGGGGGGGGGGGGGGGGGGGGGGGGGGGGGGGGGGGGGGGGGGGGGGGGGGGGGGGGGGGGGGGGGGGGGGGGGGGGGGGGGGGGGGGGGGGGGGGGGGGGGGGGGGGGGGGGGGGGGGGGGGGGGGGGGGGGGGGGGGGGGGGGGGGGGGGGGGGGGGGGGGGGGGGGGGGGGGGGGGGGGGGGGGGGGGGGGGGGGGGGGGGGGGGGGGGGGGGGGGGGGGGGGGGGGGGGGGGGGGGGGGGGGGGGGGGGGGGGGGGGGGGGGGGGGGGGGGGGGGGGGGGGGGGGGGGGGGGGGGGGGGGGGGGGGGGGGGGGGGGGGGGGGGGGGGGGGGGGGGGGGGGGGGGGGGGGGGGGGGGGGGGGGGGGGGGGGGGGGGGGGGGGGGGGGGGGGGGGGGGGGGGGGGGGGGGGGGGGGGGGGGGGGGGGGGGGGGGGGGGGGGGGGGGGGGGGGGGGGGGGGGGGGGGGGGGGGGGGGGGGGGGGGGGGGGGGGGGGGGGGGGGGGGGGGGGGGGGGGGGGGGGGGGGGGGGGGGGGGGGGGGGGGGGGGGGGGGGGGGGGGGGGGGGGGGGGGGGGGGGGGGGGGGGGGGGGGGGGGGGGGGGGGGGGGGGGGGGGGGGGGGGGGGGGGGGGGGGGGGGGGGGGGGGGGGGGGGGGGGGGGGGGGGGGGGGGGGGGGGGGGGGGGGGGGGGGGGGGGGGGGGGGGGGGGGGGGGGGGGGGGGGGGGGGGGGGGGGGGGGGGGGGGGGGGGGGGGGGGGGGGGGGGGGGGGGGGGGGGGGGGGGGGGGGGGGGGGGGGGGGGGGGGGGGGGGGGGGGGGGGGGGGGGGGGGGGGGGGGGGGGGGGGGGGGGGGGGGGGGGGGGGGGGGGGGGGGGGGGGGGGGGGGGGGGGGGGGGGGGGGGGGGGGGGGGGGGGGGGGGGGGGGGGGGGGGGGGGGGGGGGGGGGGGGGGGGGGGGGGGGGGGGGGGGGGGGGGGGGGGGGGGGGGGGGGGGGGGGGGGGGGGGGGGGGGGGGGGGGGGGGGGGGGGGGGGGGGGGGGGGGGGGGGGGGGGGGGGGGGGGGGGGGGGGGGGGGGGGGGGGGGGGGGGGGGGGGGGGGGGGGGGGGGGGGGGGGGGGGGGGGGGGGGGGGGGGGGGGGGGGGGGGGGGGGGGGGGGGGGGGGGGGGGGGGGGGGGGGGGGGGGGGGGGGGGGGGGGGGGGGGGGGGGGGGGGGGGGGGGGGGGGGGGGGGGGGGGGGGGGGGGGGGGGGGGGGGGGGGGGGGGGGGGGGGGGGGGGGGGGGGGGGGGGGGGGGGGGGGGGGGGGGGGGGGGGGGGGGGGGGGGGGGGGGGGGGGGGGGGGGGGGGGGGGGGGGGGGGGGGGGGGGGGGGGGGGGGGGGGGGGGGGGGGGGGGGGGGGGGGGGGGGGGGGGGGGGGGGGGGGGGGGGGGGGGGGGGGGGGGGGGGGGGGGGGGGGGGGGGGGGGGGGGGGGGGGGGGGGGGGGGGGGGGGGGGGGGGGGGGGGGGGGGGGGGGGGGGGGGGGGGGGGGGGGGGGGGGGGGGGGGGGGGGGGGGGGGGGGGGGGGGGGGGGGGGGGGGGGGGGGGGGGGGGGGGGGGGGGGGGGGGGGGGGGGGGGGGGGGGGGGGGGGGGGGGGGGGGGGGGGGGGGGGGGGGGGGGGGGGGGGGGGGGGGGGGGGGGGGGGGGGGGGGGGGGGGGGGGGGGGGGGGGGGGGGGGGGGGGGGGGGGGGGGGGGGGGGGGGGGGGGGGGGGGGGGGGGGGGGGGGGGGGGGGGGGGGGGGGGGGGGGGGGGGGGGGGGGGGGGGGGGGGGGGGGGGGGGGGGGGGGGGGGGGGGGGGGGGGGGGGGGGGGGGGGGGGGGGGGGGGGGGGGGGGGGGGGGGGGGGGGGGGGGGGGGGGGGGGGGGGGGGGGGGGGGGGGGGGGGGGGGGGGGGGGGGGGGGGGGGGGGGGGGGGGGGGGGGGGGGGGGGGGGGGGGGGGGGGGGGGGGGGGGGGGGGGGGGGGGGGGGGGGGGGGGGGGGGGGGGGGGGGGGGGGGGGGGGGGGGGGGGGGGGGGGGGGGGGGGGGGGGGGGGGGGGGGGGGGGGGGGGGGGGGGGGGGGGGGGGGGGGGGGGGGGGGGGGGGGGGGGGGGGGGGGGGGGGGGGGGGGGGGGGGGGGGGGGGGGGGGGGGGGGGGGGGGGGGGGGGGGGGGGGGGGGGGGGGGGGGGGGGGGGGGGGGGGGGGGGGGGGGGGGGGGGGGGGGGGGGGGGGGGGGGGGGGGGGGGGGGGGGGGGGGGGGGGGGGGGGGGGGGGGGGGGGGGGGGGGGGGGGGGGGGGGGGGGGGGGGGGGGGGGGGGGGGGGGGGGGGGGGGGGGGGGGGGGGGGGGGGGGGGGGGGGGGGGGGGGGGGGGGGGGGGGGGGGGGGGGGGGGGGGGGGGGGGGGGGGGGGGGGGGGGGGGGGGGGGGGGGGGGGGGGGGGGGGGGGGGGGGGGGGGGGGGGGGGGGGGGGGGGGGGGGGGGGGGGGGGGGGGGGGGGGGGGGGGGGGGGGGGGGGGGGGGGGGGGGGGGGGGGGGGGGGGGGGGGGGGGGGGGGGGGGGGGGGGGGGGGGGGGGGGGGGGGGGGGGGGGGGGGGGGGGGGGGGGGGGGGGGGGGGGGGGGGGGGGGGGGGGGGGGGGGGGGGGGGGGGGGGGGGGGGGGGGGGGGGGGGGGGGGGGGGGGGGGGGGGGGGGGGGGGGGGGGGGGGGGGGGGGGGGGGGGGGGGGGGGGGGGGGGGGGGGGGGGGGGGGGGGGGGGGGGGGGGGGGGGGGGGGGGGGGGGGGGGGGGGGGGGGGGGGGGGGGGGGGGGGGGGGGGGGGGGGGGGGGGGGGGGGGGGGGGGGGGGGGGGGGGGGGGGGGGGGGGGGGGGGGGGGGGGGGGGGGGGGGGGGGGGGGGGGGGGGGGGGGGGGGGGGGGGGGGGGGGGGGGGGGGGGGGGGGGGGGGGGGGGGGGGGGGGGGGGGGGGGGGGGGGGGGGGGGGGGGGGGGGGGGGGGGGGGGGGGGGGGGGGGGGGGGGGGGGGGGGGGGGGGGGGGGGGGGGGGGGGGGGGGGGGGGGGGGGGGGGGGGGGGGGGGGGGGGGGGGGGGGGGGGGGGGGGGGGGGGGGGGGGGGGGGGGGGGGGGGGGGGGGGGGGGGGGGGGGGGGGGGGGGGGGGGGGGGGGGGGGGGGGGGGGGGGGGGGGGGGGGGGGGGGGGGGGGGGGGGGGGGGGGGGGGGGGGGGGGGGGGGGGGGGGGGGGGGGGGGGGGGGGGGGGGGGGGGGGGGGGGGGGGGGGGGGGGGGGGGGGGGGGGGGGGGGGGGGGGGGGGGGGGGGGGGGGGGGGGGGGGGGGGGGGGGGGGGGGGGGGGGGGGGGGGGGGGGGGGGGGGGGGGGGGGGGGGGGGGGGGGGGGGGGGGGGGGGGGGGGGGGGGGGGGGGGGGGGGGGGGGGGGGGGGGGGGGGGGGGGGGGGGGGGGGGGGGGGGGGGGGGGGGGGGGGGGGGGGGGGGGGGGGGGGGGGGGGGGGGGGGGGGGGGGGGGGGGGGGGGGGGGGGGGGGGGGGGGGGGGGGGGGGGGGGGGGGGGGGGGGGGGGGGGGGGGGGGGGGGGGGGGGGGGGGGGGGGGGGGGGGGGGGGGGGGGGGGGGGGGGGGGGGGGGGGGGGGGGGGGGGGGGGGGGGGGGGGGGGGGGGGGGGGGGGGGGGGGGGGGGGGGGGGGGGGGGGGGGGGGGGGGGGGGGGGGGGGGGGGGGGGGGGGGGGGGGGGGGGGGGGGGGGGGGGGGGGGGGGGGGGGGGGGGGGGGGGGGGGGGGGGGGGGGGGGGGGGGGGGGGGGGGGGGGGGGGGGGGGGGGGGGGGGGGGGGGGGGGGGGGGGGGGGGGGGGGGGGGGGGGGGGGGGGGGGGGGGGGGGGGGGGGGGGGGGGGGGGGGGGGGGGGGGGGGGGGGGGGGGGGGGGGGGGGGGGGGGGGGGGGGGGGGGGGGGGGGGGGGGGGGGGGGGGGGGGGGGGGGGGGGGGGGGGGGGGGGGGGGGGGGGGGGGGGGGGGGGGGGGGGGGGGGGGGGGGGGGGGGGGGGGGGGGGGGGGGGGGGGGGGGGGGGGGGGGGGGGGGGGGGGGGGGGGGGGGGGGGGGGGGGGGGGGGGGGGGGGGGGGGGGGGGGGGGGGGGGGGGGGGGGGGGGGGGGGGGGGGGGGGGGGGGGGGGGGGGGGGGGGGGGGGGGGGGGGGGGGGGGGGGGGGGGGGGGGGGGGGGGGGGGGGGGGGGGGGGGGGGGGGGGGGGGGGGGGGGGGGGGGGGGGGGGGGGGGGGGGGGGGGGGGGGGGGGGGGGGGGGGGGGGGGGGGGGGGGGGGGGGGGGGGGGGGGGGGGGGGGGGGGGGGGGGGGGGGGGGGGGGGGGGGGGGGGGGGGGGGGGGGGGGGGGGGGGGGGGGGGGGGGGGGGGGGGGGGGGGGGGGGGGGGGGGGGGGGGGGGGGGGGGGGGGGGGGGGGGGGGGGGGGGGGGGGGGGGGGGGGGGGGGGGGGGGGGGGGGGGGGGGGGGGGGGGGGGGGGGGGGGGGGGGGGGGGGGGGGGGGGGGGGGGGGGGGGGGGGGGGGGGGGGGGGGGGGGGGGGGGGGGGGGGGGGGGGGGGGGGGGGGGGGGGGGGGGGGGGGGGGGGGGGGGGGGGGGGGGGGGGGGGGGGGGGGGGGGGGGGGGGGGGGGGGGGGGGGGGGGGGGGGGGGGGGGGGGGGGGGGGGGGGGGGGGGGGGGGGGGGGGGGGGGGGGGGGGGGGGGGGGGGGGGGGGGGGGGGGGGGGGGGGGGGGGGGGGGGGGGGGGGGGGGGGGGGGGGGGGGGGGGGGGGGGGGGGGGGGGGGGGGGGGGGGGGGGGGGGGGGGGGGGGGGGGGGGGGGGGGGGGGGGGGGGGGGGGGGGGGGGGGGGGGGGGGGGGGGGGGGGGGGGGGGGGGGGGGGGGGGGGGGGGGGGGGGGGGGGGGGGGGGGGGGGGGGGGGGGGGGGGGGGGGGGGGGGGGGGGGGGGGGGGGGGGGGGGGGGGGGGGGGGGGGGGGGGGGGGGGGGGGGGGGGGGGGGGGGGGGGGGGGGGGGGGGGGGGGGGGGGGGGGGGGGGGGGGGGGGGGGGGGGGGGGGGGGGGGGGGGGGGGGGGGGGGGGGGGGGGGGGGGGGGGGGGGGGGGGGGGGGGGGGGGGGGGGGGGGGGGGGGGGGGGGGGGGGGGGGGGGGGGGGGGGGGGGGGGGGGGGGGGGGGGGGGGGGGGGGGGGGGGGGGGGGGGGGGGGGGGGGGGGGGGGGGGGGGGGGGGGGGGGGGGGGGGGGGGGGGGGGGGGGGGGGGGGGGGGGGGGGGGGGGGGGGGGGGGGGGGGGGGGGGGGGGGGGGGGGGGGGGGGGGGGGGGGGGGGGGGGGGGGGGGGGGGGGGGGGGGGGGGGGGGGGGGGGGGGGGGGGGGGGGGGGGGGGGGGGGGGGGGGGGGGGGGGGGGGGGGGGGGGGGGGGGGGGGGGGGGGGGGGGGGGGGGGGGGGGGGGGGGGGGGGGGGGGGGGGGGGGGGGGGGGGGGGGGGGGGGGGGGGGGGGGGGGGGGGGGGGGGGGGGGGGGGGGGGGGGGGGGGGGGGGGGGGGGGGGGGGGGGGGGGGGGGGGGGGGGGGGGGGGGGGGGGGGGGGGGGGGGGGGGGGGGGGGGGGGGGGGGGGGGGGGGGGGGGGGGGGGGGGGGGGGGGGGGGGGGGGGGGGGGGGGGGGGGGGGGGGGGGGGGGGGGGGGGGGGGGGGGGGGGGGGGGGGGGGGGGGGGGGGGGGGGGGGGGGGGGGGGGGGGGGGGGGGGGGGGGGGGGGGGGGGGGGGGGGGGGGGGGGGGGGGGGGGGGGGGGGGGGGGGGGGGGGGGGGGGGGGGGGGGGGGGGGGGGGGGGGGGGGGGGGGGGGGGGGGGGGGGGGGGGGGGGGGGGGGGGGGGGGGGGGGGGGGGGGGGGGGGGGGGGGGGGGGGGGGGGGGGGGGGGGGGGGGGGGGGGGGGGGGGGGGGGGGGGGGGGGGGGGGGGGGGGGGGGGGGGGGGGGGGGGGGGGGGGGGGGGGGGGGGGGGGGGGGGGGGGGGGGGGGGGGGGGGGGGGGGGGGGGGGGGGGGGGGGGGGGGGGGGGGGGGGGGGGGGGGGGGGGGGGGGGGGGGGGGGGGGGGGGGGGGGGGGGGGGGGGGGGGGGGGGGGGGGGGGGGGGGGGGGGGGGGGGGGGGGGGGGGGGGGGGGGGGGGGGGGGGGGGGGGGGGGGGGGGGGGGGGGGGGGGGGGGGGGGGGGGGGGGGGGGGGGGGGGGGGGGGGGGGGGGGGGGGGGGGGGGGGGGGGGGGGGGGGGGGGGGGGGGGGGGGGGGGGGGGGGGGGGGGGGGGGGGGGGGGGGGGGGGGGGGGGGGGGGGGGGGGGGGGGGGGGGGGGGGGGGGGGGGGGGGGGGGGGGGGGGGGGGGGGGGGGGGGGGGGGGGGGGGGGGGGGGGGGGGGGGGGGGGGGGGGGGGGGGGGGGGGGGGGGGGGGGGGGGGGGGGGGGGGGGGGGGGGGGGGGGGGGGGGGGGGGGGGGGGGGGGGGGGGGGGGGGGGGGGGGGGGGGGGGGGGGGGGGGGGGGGGGGGGGGGGGGGGGGGGGGGGGGGGGGGGGGGGGGGGGGGGGGGGGGGGGGGGGGGGGGGGGGGGGGGGGGGGGGGGGGGGGGGGGGGGGGGGGGGGGGGGGGGGGGGGGGGGGGGGGGGGGGGGGGGGGGGGGGGGGGGGGGGGGGGGGGGGGGGGGGGGGGGGGGGGGGGGGGGGGGGGGGGGGGGGGGGGGGGGGGGGGGGGGGGGGGGGGGGGGGGGGGGGGGGGGGGGGGGGGGGGGGGGGGGGGGGGGGGGGGGGGGGGGGGGGGGGGGGGGGGGGGGGGGGGGGGGGGGGGGGGGGGGGGGGGGGGGGGGGGGGGGGGGGGGGGGGGGGGGGGGGGGGGGGGGGGGGGGGGGGGGGGGGGGGGGGGGGGGGGGGGGGGGGGGGGGGGGGGGGGGGGGGGGGGGGGGGGGGGGGGGGGGGGGGGGGGGGGGGGGGGGGGGGGGGGGGGGGGGGGGGGGGGGGGGGGGGGGGGGGGGGGGGGGGGGGGGGGGGGGGGGGGGGGGGGGGGGGGGGGGGGGGGGGGGGGGGGGGGGGGGGGGGGGGGGGGGGGGGGGGGGGGGGGGGGGGGGGGGGGGGGGGGGGGGGGGGGGGGGGGGGGGGGGGGGGGGGGGGGGGGGGGGGGGGGGGGGGGGGGGGGGGGGGGGGGGGGGGGGGGGGGGGGGGGGGGGGGGGGGGGGGGGGGGGGGGGGGGGGGGGGGGGGGGGGGGGGGGGGGGGGGGGGGGGGGGGGGGGGGGGGGGGGGGGGGGGGGGGGGGGGGGGGGGGGGGGGGGGGGGGGGGGGGGGGGGGGGGGGGGGGGGGGGGGGGGGGGGGGGGGGGGGGGGGGGGGGGGGGGGGGGGGGGGGGGGGGGGGGGGGGGGGGGGGGGGGGGGGGGGGGGGGGGGGGGGGGGGGGGGGGGGGGGGGGGGGGGGGGGGGGGGGGGGGGGGGGGGGGGGGGGGGGGGGGGGGGGGGGGGGGGGGGGGGGGGGGGGGGGGGGGGGGGGGGGGGGGGGGGGGGGGGGGGGGGGGGGGGGGGGGGGGGGGGGGGGGGGGGGGGGGGGGGGGGGGGGGGGGGGGGGGGGGGGGGGGGGGGGGGGGGGGGGGGGGGGGGGGGGGGGGGGGGGGGGGGGGGGGGGGGGGGGGGGGGGGGGGGGGGGGGGGGGGGGGGGGGGGGGGGGGGGGGGGGGGGGGGGGGGGGGGGGGGGGGGGGGGGGGGGGGGGGGGGGGGGGGGGGGGGGGGGGGGGGGGGGGGGGGGGGGGGGGGGGGGGGGGGGGGGGGGGGGGGGGGGGGGGGGGGGGGGGGGGGGGGGGGGGGGGGGGGGGGGGGGGGGGGGGGGGGGGGGGGGGGGGGGGGGGGGGGGGGGGGGGGGGGGGGGGGGGGGGGGGGGGGGGGGGGGGGGGGGGGGGGGGGGGGGGGGGGGGGGGGGGGGGGGGGGGGGGGGGGGGGGGGGGGGGGGGGGGGGGGGGGGGGGGGGGGGGGGGGGGGGGGGGGGGGGGGGGGGGGGGGGGGGGGGGGGGGGGGGGGGGGGGGGGGGGGGGGGGGGGGGGGGGGGGGGGGGGGGGGGGGGGGGGGGGGGGGGGGGGGGGGGGGGGGGGGGGGGGGGGGGGGGGGGGGGGGGGGGGGGGGGGGGGGGGGGGGGGGGGGGGGGGGGGGGGGGGGGGGGGGGGGGGGGGGGGGGGGGGGGGGGGGGGGGGGGGGGGGGGGGGGGGGGGGGGGGGGGGGGGGGGGGGGGGGGGGGGGGGGGGGGGGGGGGGGGGGGGGGGGGGGGGGGGGGGGGGGGGGGGGGGGGGGGGGGGGGGGGGGGGGGGGGGGGGGGGGGGGGGGGGGGGGGGGGGGGGGGGGGGGGGGGGGGGGGGGGGGGGGGGGGGGGGGGGGGGGGGGGGGGGGGGGGGGGGGGGGGGGGGGGGGGGGGGGGGGGGGGGGGGGGGGGGGGGGGGGGGGGGGGGGGGGGGGGGGGGGGGGGGGGGGGGGGGGGGGGGGGGGGGGGGGGGGGGGGGGGGGGGGGGGGGGGGGGGGGGGGGGGGGGGGGGGGGGGGGGGGGGGGGGGGGGGGGGGGGGGGGGGGGGGGGGGGGGGGGGGGGGGGGGGGGGGGGGGGGGGGGGGGGGGGGGGGGGGGGGGGGGGGGGGGGGGGGGGGGGGGGGGGGGGGGGGGGGGGGGGGGGGGGGGGGGGGGGGGGGGGGGGGGGGGGGGGGGGGGGGGGGGGGGGGGGGGGGGGGGGGGGGGGGGGGGGGGGGGGGGGGGGGGGGGGGGGGGGGGGGGGGGGGGGGGGGGGGGGGGGGGGGGGGGGGGGGGGGGGGGGGGGGGGGGGGGGGGGGGGGGGGGGGGGGGGGGGGGGGGGGGGGGGGGGGGGGGGGGGGGGGGGGGGGGGGGGGGGGGGGGGGGGGGGGGGGGGGGGGGGGGGGGGGGGGGGGGGGGGGGGGGGGGGGGGGGGGGGGGGGGGGGGGGGGGGGGGGGGGGGGGGGGGGGGGGGGGGGGGGGGGGGGGGGGGGGGGGGGGGGGGGGGGGGGGGGGGGGGGGGGGGGGGGGGGGGGGGGGGGGGGGGGGGGGGGGGGGGGGGGGGGGGGGGGGGGGGGGGGGGGGGGGGGGGGGGGGGGGGGGGGGGGGGGGGGGGGGGGGGGGGGGGGGGGGGGGGGGGGGGGGGGGGGGGGGGGGGGGGGGGGGGGGGGGGGGGGGGGGGGGGGGGGGGGGGGGGGGGGGGGGGGGGGGGGGGGGGGGGGGGGGGGGGGGGGGGGGGGGGGGGGGGGGGGGGGGGGGGGGGGGGGGGGGGGGGGGGGGGGGGGGGGGGGGGGGGGGGGGGGGGGGGGGGGGGGGGGGGGGGGGGGGGGGGGGGGGGGGGGGGGGGGGGGGGGGGGGGGGGGGGGGGGGGGGGGGGGGGGGGGGGGGGGGGGGGGGGGGGGGGGGGGGGGGGGGGGGGGGGGGGGGGGGGGGGGGGGGGGGGGGGGGGGGGGGGGGGGGGGGGGGGGGGGGGGGGGGGGGGGGGGGGGGGGGGGGGGGGGGGGGGGGGGGGGGGGGGGGGGGGGGGGGGGGGGGGGGGGGGGGGGGGGGGGGGGGGGGGGGGGGGGGGGGGGGGGGGGGGGGGGGGGGGGGGGGGGGGGGGGGGGGGGGGGGGGGGGGGGGGGGGGGGGGGGGGGGGGGGGGGGGGGGGGGGGGGGGGGGGGGGGGGGGGGGGGGGGGGGGGGGGGGGGGGGGGGGGGGGGGGGGGGGGGGGGGGGGGGGGGGGGGGGGGGGGGGGGGGGGGGGGGGGGGGGGGGGGGGGGGGGGGGGGGGGGGGGGGGGGGGGGGGGGGGGGGGGGGGGGGGGGGGGGGGGGGGGGGGGGGGGGGGGGGGGGGGGGGGGGGGGGGGGGGGGGGGGGGGGGGGGGGGGGGGGGGGGGGGGGGGGGGGGGGGGGGGGGGGGGGGGGGGGGGGGGGGGGGGGGGGGGGGGGGGGGGGGGGGGGGGGGGGGGGGGGGGGGGGGGGGGGGGGGGGGGGGGGGGGGGGGGGGGGGGGGGGGGGGGGGGGGGGGGGGGGGGGGGGGGGGGGGGGGGGGGGGGGGGGGGGGGGGGGGGGGGGGGGGGGGGGGGGGGGGGGGGGGGGGGGGGGGGGGGGGGGGGGGGGGGGGGGGGGGGGGGGGGGGGGGGGGGGGGGGGGGGGGGGGGGGGGGGGGGGGGGGGGGGGGGGGGGGGGGGGGGGGGGGGGGGGGGGGGGGGGGGGGGGGGGGGGGGGGGGGGGGGGGGGGGGGGGGGGGGGGGGGGGGGGGGGGGGGGGGGGGGGGGGGGGGGGGGGGGGGGGGGGGGGGGGGGGGGGGGGGGGGGGGGGGGGGGGGGGGGGGGGGGGGGGGGGGGGGGGGGGGGGGGGGGGGGGGGGGGGGGGGGGGGGGGGGGGGGGGGGGGGGGGGGGGGGGGGGGGGGGGGGGGGGGGGGGGGGGGGGGGGGGGGGGGGGGGGGGGGGGGGGGGGGGGGGGGGGGGGGGGGGGGGGGGGGGGGGGGGGGGGGGGGGGGGGGGGGGGGGGGGGGGGGGGGGGGGGGGGGGGGGGGGGGGGGGGGGGGGGGGGGGGGGGGGGGGGGGGGGGGGGGGGGGGGGGGGGGGGGGGGGGGGGGGGGGGGGGGGGGGGGGGGGGGGGGGGGGGGGGGGGGGGGGGGGGGGGGGGGGGGGGGGGGGGGGGGGGGGGGGGGGGGGGGGGGGGGGGGGGGGGGGGGGGGGGGGGGGGGGGGGGGGGGGGGGGGGGGGGGGGGGGGGGGGGGGGGGGGGGGGGGGGGGGGGGGGGGGGGGGGGGGGGGGGGGGGGGGGGGGGGGGGGGGGGGGGGGGGGGGGGGGGGGGGGGGGGGGGGGGGGGGGGGGGGGGGGGGGGGGGGGGGGGGGGGGGGGGGGGGGGGGGGGGGGGGGGGGGGGGGGGGGGGGGGGGGGGGGGGGGGGGGGGGGGGGGGGGGGGGGGGGGGGGGGGGGGGGGGGGGGGGGGGGGGGGGGGGGGGGGGGGGGGGGGGGGGGGGGGGGGGGGGGGGGGGGGGGGGGGGGGGGGGGGGGGGGGGGGGGGGGGGGGGGGGGGGGGGGGGGGGGGGGGGGGGGGGGGGGGGGGGGGGGGGGGGGGGGGGGGGGGGGGGGGGGGGGGGGGGGGGGGGGGGGGGGGGGGGGGGGGGGGGGGGGGGGGGGGGGGGGGGGGGGGGGGGGGGGGGGGGGGGGGGGGGGGGGGGGGGGGGGGGGGGGGGGGGGGGGGGGGGGGGGGGGGGGGGGGGGGGGGGGGGGGGGGGGGGGGGGGGGGGGGGGGGGGGGGGGGGGGGGGGGGGGGGGGGGGGGGGGGGGGGGGGGGGGGGGGGGGGGGGGGGGGGGGGGGGGGGGGGGGGGGGGGGGGGGGGGGGGGGGGGGGGGGGGGGGGGGGGGGGGGGGGGGGGGGGGGGGGGGGGGGGGGGGGGGGGGGGGGGGGGGGGGGGGGGGGGGGGGGGGGGGGGGGGGGGGGGGGGGGGGGGGGGGGGGGGGGGGGGGGGGGGGGGGGGGGGGGGGGGGGGGGGGGGGGGGGGGGGGGGGGGGGGGGGGGGGGGGGGGGGGGGGGGGGGGGGGGGGGGGGGGGGGGGGGGGGGGGGGGGGGGGGGGGGGGGGGGGGGGGGGGGGGGGGGGGGGGGGGGGGGGGGGGGGGGGGGGGGGGGGGGGGGGGGGGGGGGGGGGGGGGGGGGGGGGGGGGGGGGGGGGGGGGGGGGGGGGGGGGGGGGGGGGGGGGGGGGGGGGGGGGGGGGGGGGGGGGGGGGGGGGGGGGGGGGGGGGGGGGGGGGGGGGGGGGGGGGGGGGGGGGGGGGGGGGGGGGGGGGGGGGGGGGGGGGGGGGGGGGGGGGGGGGGGGGGGGGGGGGGGGGGGGGGGGGGGGGGGGGGGGGGGGGGGGGGGGGGGGGGGGGGGGGGGGGGGGGGGGGGGGGGGGGGGGGGGGGGGGGGGGGGGGGGGGGGGGGGGGGGGGGGGGGGGGGGGGGGGGGGGGGGGGGGGGGGGGGGGGGGGGGGGGGGGGGGGGGGGGGGGGGGGGGGGGGGGGGGGGGGGGGGGGGGGGGGGGGGGGGGGGGGGGGGGGGGGGGGGGGGGGGGGGGGGGGGGGGGGGGGGGGGGGGGGGGGGGGGGGGGGGGGGGGGGGGGGGGGGGGGGGGGGGGGGGGGGGGGGGGGGGGGGGGGGGGGGGGGGGGGGGGGGGGGGGGGGGGGGGGGGGGGGGGGGGGGGGGGGGGGGGGGGGGGGGGGGGGGGGGGGGGGGGGGGGGGGGGGGGGGGGGGGGGGGGGGGGGGGGGGGGGGGGGGGGGGGGGGGGGGGGGGGGGGGGGGGGGGGGGGGGGGGGGGGGGGGGGGGGGGGGGGGGGGGGGGGGGGGGGGGGGGGGGGGGGGGGGGGGGGGGGGGGGGGGGGGGGGGGGGGGGGGGGGGGGGGGGGGGGGGGGGGGGGGGGGGGGGGGGGGGGGGGGGGGGGGGGGGGGGGGGGGGGGGGGGGGGGGGGGGGGGGGGGGGGGGGGGGGGGGGGGGGGGGGGGGGGGGGGGGGGGGGGGGGGGGGGGGGGGGGGGGGGGGGGGGGGGGGGGGGGGGGGGGGGGGGGGGGGGGGGGGGGGGGGGGGGGGGGGGGGGGGGGGGGGGGGGGGGGGGGGGGGGGGGGGGGGGGGGGGGGGGGGGGGGGGGGGGGGGGGGGGGGGGGGGGGGGGGGGGGGGGGGGGGGGGGGGGGGGGGGGGGGGGGGGGGGGGGGGGGGGGGGGGGGGGGGGGGGGGGGGGGGGGGGGGGGGGGGGGGGGGGGGGGGGGGGGGGGGGGGGGGGGGGGGGGGGGGGGGGGGGGGGGGGGGGGGGGGGGGGGGGGGGGGGGGGGGGGGGGGGGGGGGGGGGGGGGGGGGGGGGGGGGGGGGGGGGGGGGGGGGGGGGGGGGGGGGGGGGGGGGGGGGGGGGGGGGGGGGGGGGGGGGGGGGGGGGGGGGGGGGGGGGGGGGGGGGGGGGGGGGGGGGGGGGGGGGGGGGGGGGGGGGGGGGGGGGGGGGGGGGGGGGGGGGGGGGGGGGGGGGGGGGGGGGGGGGGGGGGGGGGGGGGGGGGGGGGGGGGGGGGGGGGGGGGGGGGGGGGGGGGGGGGGGGGGGGGGGGGGGGGGGGGGGGGGGGGGGGGGGGGGGGGGGGGGGGGGGGGGGGGGGGGGGGGGGGGGGGGGGGGGGGGGGGGGGGGGGGGGGGGGGGGGGGGGGGGGGGGGGGGGGGGGGGGGGGGGGGGGGGGGGGGGGGGGGGGGGGGGGGGGGGGGGGGGGGGGGGGGGGGGGGGGGGGGGGGGGGGGGGGGGGGGGGGGGGGGGGGGGGGGGGGGGGGGGGGGGGGGGGGGGGGGGGGGGGGGGGGGGGGGGGGGGGGGGGGGGGGGGGGGGGGGGGGGGGGGGGGGGGGGGGGGGGGGGGGGGGGGGGGGGGGGGGGGGGGGGGGGGGGGGGGGGGGGGGGGGGGGGGGGGGGGGGGGGGGGGGGGGGGGGGGGGGGGGGGGGGGGGGGGGGGGGGGGGGGGGGGGGGGGGGGGGGGGGGGGGGGGGGGGGGGGGGGGGGGGGGGGGGGGGGGGGGGGGGGGGGGGGGGGGGGGGGGGGGGGGGGGGGGGGGGGGGGGGGGGGGGGGGGGGGGGGGGGGGGGGGGGGGGGGGGGGGGGGGGGGGGGGGGGGGGGGGGGGGGGGGGGGGGGGGGGGGGGGGGGGGGGGGGGGGGGGGGGGGGGGGGGGGGGGGGGGGGGGGGGGGGGGGGGGGGGGGGGGGGGGGGGGGGGGGGGGGGGGGGGGGGGGGGGGGGGGGGGGGGGGGGGGGGGGGGGGGGGGGGGGGGGGGGGGGGGGGGGGGGGGGGGGGGGGGGGGGGGGGGGGGGGGGGGGGGGGGGGGGGGGGGGGGGGGGGGGGGGGGGGGGGGGGGGGGGGGGGGGGGGGGGGGGGGGGGGGGGGGGGGGGGGGGGGGGGGGGGGGGGGGGGGGGGGGGGGGGGGGGGGGGGGGGGGGGGGGGGGGGGGGGGGGGGGGGGGGGGGGGGGGGGGGGGGGGGGGGGGGGGGGGGGGGGGGGGGGGGGGGGGGGGGGGGGGGGGGGGGGGGGGGGGGGGGGGGGGGGGGGGGGGGGGGGGGGGGGGGGGGGGGGGGGGGGGGGGGGGGGGGGGGGGGGGGGGGGGGGGGGGGGGGGGGGGGGGGGGGGGGGGGGGGGGGGGGGGGGGGGGGGGGGGGGGGGGGGGGGGGGGGGGGGGGGGGGGGGGGGGGGGGGGGGGGGGGGGGGGGGGGGGGGGGGGGGGGGGGGGGGGGGGGGGGGGGGGGGGGGGGGGGGGGGGGGGGGGGGGGGGGGGGGGGGGGGGGGGGGGGGGGGGGGGGGGGGGGGGGGGGGGGGGGGGGGGGGGGGGGGGGGGGGGGGGGGGGGGGGGGGGGGGGGGGGGGGGGGGGGGGGGGGGGGGGGGGGGGGGGGGGGGGGGGGGGGGGGGGGGGGGGGGGGGGGGGGGGGGGGGGGGGGGGGGGGGGGGGGGGGGGGGGGGGGGGGGGGGGGGGGGGGGGGGGGGGGGGGGGGGGGGGGGGGGGGGGGGGGGGGGGGGGGGGGGGGGGGGGGGGGGGGGGGGGGGGGGGGGGGGGGGGGGGGGGGGGGGGGGGGGGGGGGGGGGGGGGGGGGGGGGGGGGGGGGGGGGGGGGGGGGGGGGGGGGGGGGGGGGGGGGGGGGGGGGGGGGGGGGGGGGGGGGGGGGGGGGGGGGGGGGGGGGGGGGGGGGGGGGGGGGGGGGGGGGGGGGGGGGGGGGGGGGGGGGGGGGGGGGGGGGGGGGGGGGGGGGGGGGGGGGGGGGGGGGGGGGGGGGGGGGGGGGGGGGGGGGGGGGGGGGGGGGGGGGGGGGGGGGGGGGGGGGGGGGGGGGGGGGGGGGGGGGGGGGGGGGGGGGGGGGGGGGGGGGGGGGGGGGGGGGGGGGGGGGGGGGGGGGGGGGGGGGGGGGGGGGGGGGGGGGGGGGGGGGGGGGGGGGGGGGGGGGGGGGGGGGGGGGGGGGGGGGGGGGGGGGGGGGGGGGGGGGGGGGGGGGGGGGGGGGGGGGGGGGGGGGGGGGGGGGGGGGGGGGGGGGGGGGGGGGGGGGGGGGGGGGGGGGGGGGGGGGGGGGGGGGGGGGGGGGGGGGGGGGGGGGGGGGGGGGGGGGGGGGGGGGGGGGGGGGGGGGGGGGGGGGGGGGGGGGGGGGGGGGGGGGGGGGGGGGGGGGGGGGGGGGGGGGGGGGGGGGGGGGGGGGGGGGGGGGGGGGGGGGGGGGGGGGGGGGGGGGGGGGGGGGGGGGGGGGGGGGGGGGGGGGGGGGGGGGGGGGGGGGGGGGGGGGGGGGGGGGGGGGGGGGGGGGGGGGGGGGGGGGGGGGGGGGGGGGGGGGGGGGGGGGGGGGGGGGGGGGGGGGGGGGGGGGGGGGGGGGGGGGGGGGGGGGGGGGGGGGGGGGGGGGGGGGGGGGGGGGGGGGGGGGGGGGGGGGGGGGGGGGGGGGGGGGGGGGGGGGGGGGGGGGGGGGGGGGGGGGGGGGGGGGGGGGGGGGGGGGGGGGGGGGGGGGGGGGGGGGGGGGGGGGGGGGGGGGGGGGGGGGGGGGGGGGGGGGGGGGGGGGGGGGGGGGGGGGGGGGGGGGGGGGGGGGGGGGGGGGGGGGGGGGGGGGGGGGGGGGGGGGGGGGGGGGGGGGGGGGGGGGGGGGGGGGGGGGGGGGGGGGGGGGGGGGGGGGGGGGGGGGGGGGGGGGGGGGGGGGGGGGGGGGGGGGGGGGGGGGGGGGGGGGGGGGGGGGGGGGGGGGGGGGGGGGGGGGGGGGGGGGGGGGGGGGGGGGGGGGGGGGGGGGGGGGGGGGGGGGGGGGGGGGGGGGGGGGGGGGGGGGGGGGGGGGGGGGGGGGGGGGGGGGGGGGGGGGGGGGGGGGGGGGGGGGGGGGGGGGGGGGGGGGGGGGGGGGGGGGGGGGGGGGGGGGGGGGGGGGGGGGGGGGGGGGGGGGGGGGGGGGGGGGGGGGGGGGGGGGGGGGGGGGGGGGGGGGGGGGGGGGGGGGGGGGGGGGGGGGGGGGGGGGGGGGGGGGGGGGGGGGGGGGGGGGGGGGGGGGGGGGGGGGGGGGGGGGGGGGGGGGGGGGGGGGGGGGGGGGGGGGGGGGGGGGGGGGGGGGGGGGGGGGGGGGGGGGGGGGGGGGGGGGGGGGGGGGGGGGGGGGGGGGGGGGGGGGGGGGGGGGGGGGGGGGGGGGGGGGGGGGGGGGGGGGGGGGGGGGGGGGGGGGGGGGGGGGGGGGGGGGGGGGGGGGGGGGGGGGGGGGGGGGGGGGGGGGGGGGGGGGGGGGGGGGGGGGGGGGGGGGGGGGGGGGGGGGGGGGGGGGGGGGGGGGGGGGGGGGGGGGGGGGGGGGGGGGGGGGGGGGGGGGGGGGGGGGGGGGGGGGGGGGGGGGGGGGGGGGGGGGGGGGGGGGGGGGGGGGGGGGGGGGGGGGGGGGGGGGGGGGGGGGGGGGGGGGGGGGGGGGGGGGGGGGGGGGGGGGGGGGGGGGGGGGGGGGGGGGGGGGGGGGGGGGGGGGGGGGGGGGGGGGGGGGGGGGGGGGGGGGGGGGGGGGGGGGGGGGGGGGGGGGGGGGGGGGGGGGGGGGGGGGGGGGGGGGGGGGGGGGGGGGGGGGGGGGGGGGGGGGGGGGGGGGGGGGGGGGGGGGGGGGGGGGGGGGGGGGGGGGGGGGGGGGGGGGGGGGGGGGGGGGGGGGGGGGGGGGGGGGGGGGGGGGGGGGGGGGGGGGGGGGGGGGGGGGGGGGGGGGGGGGGGGGGGGGGGGGGGGGGGGGGGGGGGGGGGGGGGGGGGGGGGGGGGGGGGGGGGGGGGGGGGGGGGGGGGGGGGGGGGGGGGGGGGGGGGGGGGGGGGGGGGGGGGGGGGGGGGGGGGGGGGGGGGGGGGGGGGGGGGGGGGGGGGGGGGGGGGGGGGGGGGGGGGGGGGGGGGGGGGGGGGGGGGGGGGGGGGGGGGGGGGGGGGGGGGGGGGGGGGGGGGGGGGGGGGGGGGGGGGGGGGGGGGGGGGGGGGGGGGGGGGGGGGGGGGGGGGGGGGGGGGGGGGGGGGGGGGGGGGGGGGGGGGGGGGGGGGGGGGGGGGGGGGGGGGGGGGGGGGGGGGGGGGGGGGGGGGGGGGGGGGGGGGGGGGGGGGGGGGGGGGGGGGGGGGGGGGGGGGGGGGGGGGGGGGGGGGGGGGGGGGGGGGGGGGGGGGGGGGGGGGGGGGGGGGGGGGGGGGGGGGGGGGGGGGGGGGGGGGGGGGGGGGGGGGGGGGGGGGGGGGGGGGGGGGGGGGGGGGGGGGGGGGGGGGGGGGGGGGGGGGGGGGGGGGGGGGGGGGGGGGGGGGGGGGGGGGGGGGGGGGGGGGGGGGGGGGGGGGGGGGGGGGGGGGGGGGGGGGGGGGGGGGGGGGGGGGGGGGGGGGGGGGGGGGGGGGGGGGGGGGGGGGGGGGGGGGGGGGGGGGGGGGGGGGGGGGGGGGGGGGGGGGGGGGGGGGGGGGGGGGGGGGGGGGGGGGGGGGGGGGGGGGGGGGGGGGGGGGGGGGGGGGGGGGGGGGGGGGGGGGGGGGGGGGGGGGGGGGGGGGGGGGGGGGGGGGGGGGGGGGGGGGGGGGGGGGGGGGGGGGGGGGGGGGGGGGGGGGGGGGGGGGGGGGGGGGGGGGGGGGGGGGGGGGGGGGGGGGGGGGGGGGGGGGGGGGGGGGGGGGGGGGGGGGGGGGGGGGGGGGGGGGGGGGGGGGGGGGGGGGGGGGGGGGGGGGGGGGGGGGGGGGGGGGGGGGGGGGGGGGGGGGGGGGGGGGGGGGGGGGGGGGGGGGGGGGGGGGGGGGGGGGGGGGGGGGGGGGGGGGGGGGGGGGGGGGGGGGGGGGGGGGGGGGGGGGGGGGGGGGGGGGGGGGGGGGGGGGGGGGGGGGGGGGGGGGGGGGGGGGGGGGGGGGGGGGGGGGGGGGGGGGGGGGGGGGGGGGGGGGGGGGGGGGGGGGGGGGGGGGGGGGGGGGGGGGGGGGGGGGGGGGGGGGGGGGGGGGGGGGGGGGGGGGGGGGGGGGGGGGGGGGGGGGGGGGGGGGGGGGGGGGGGGGGGGGGGGGGGGGGGGGGGGGGGGGGGGGGGGGGGGGGGGGGGGGGGGGGGGGGGGGGGGGGGGGGGGGGGGGGGGGGGGGGGGGGGGGGGGGGGGGGGGGGGGGGGGGGGGGGGGGGGGGGGGGGGGGGGGGGGGGGGGGGGGGGGGGGGGGGGGGGGGGGGGGGGGGGGGGGGGGGGGGGGGGGGGGGGGGGGGGGGGGGGGGGGGGGGGGGGGGGGGGGGGGGGGGGGGGGGGGGGGGGGGGGGGGGGGGGGGGGGGGGGGGGGGGGGGGGGGGGGGGGGGGGGGGGGGGGGGGGGGGGGGGGGGGGGGGGGGGGGGGGGGGGGGGGGGGGGGGGGGGGGGGGGGGGGGGGGGGGGGGGGGGGGGGGGGGGGGGGGGGGGGGGGGGGGGGGGGGGGGGGGGGGGGGGGGGGGGGGGGGGGGGGGGGGGGGGGGGGGGGGGGGGGGGGGGGGGGGGGGGGGGGGGGGGGGGGGGGGGGGGGGGGGGGGGGGGGGGGGGGGGGGGGGGGGGGGGGGGGGGGGGGGGGGGGGGGGGGGGGGGGGGGGGGGGGGGGGGGGGGGGGGGGGGGGGGGGGGGGGGGGGGGGGGGGGGGGGGGGGGGGGGGGGGGGGGGGGGGGGGGGGGGGGGGGGGGGGGGGGGGGGGGGGGGGGGGGGGGGGGGGGGGGGGGGGGGGGGGGGGGGGGGGGGGGGGGGGGGGGGGGGGGGGGGGGGGGGGGGGGGGGGGGGGGGGGGGGGGGGGGGGGGGGGGGGGGGGGGGGGGGGGGGGGGGGGGGGGGGGGGGGGGGGGGGGGGGGGGGGGGGGGGGGGGGGGGGGGGGGGGGGGGGGGGGGGGGGGGGGGGGGGGGGGGGGGGGGGGGGGGGGGGGGGGGGGGGGGGGGGGGGGGGGGGGGGGGGGGGGGGGGGGGGGGGGGGGGGGGGGGGGGGGGGGGGGGGGGGGGGGGGGGGGGGGGGGGGGGGGGGGGGGGGGGGGGGGGGGGGGGGGGGGGGGGGGGGGGGGGGGGGGGGGGGGGGGGGGGGGGGGGGGGGGGGGGGGGGGGGGGGGGGGGGGGGGGGGGGGGGGGGGGGGGGGGGGGGGGGGGGGGGGGGGGGGGGGGGGGGGGGGGGGGGGGGGGGGGGGGGGGGGGGGGGGGGGGGGGGGGGGGGGGGGGGGGGGGGGGGGGGGGGGGGGGGGGGGGGGGGGGGGGGGGGGGGGGGGGGGGGGGGGGGGGGGGGGGGGGGGGGGGGGGGGGGGGGGGGGGGGGGGGGGGGGGGGGGGGGGGGGGGGGGGGGGGGGGGGGGGGGGGGGGGGGGGGGGGGGGGGGGGGGGGGGGGGGGGGGGGGGGGGGGGGGGGGGGGGGGGGGGGGGGGGGGGGGGGGGGGGGGGGGGGGGGGGGGGGGGGGGGGGGGGGGGGGGGGGGGGGGGGGGGGGGGGGGGGGGGGGGGGGGGGGGGGGGGGGGGGGGGGGGGGGGGGGGGGGGGGGGGGGGGGGGGGGGGGGGGGGGGGGGGGGGGGGGGGGGGGGGGGGGGGGGGGGGGGGGGGGGGGGGGGGGGGGGGGGGGGGGGGGGGGGGGGGGGGGGGGGGGGGGGGGGGGGGGGGGGGGGGGGGGGGGGGGGGGGGGGGGGGGGGGGGGGGGGGGGGGGGGGGGGGGGGGGGGGGGGGGGGGGGGGGGGGGGGGGGGGGGGGGGGGGGGGGGGGGGGGGGGGGGGGGGGGGGGGGGGGGGGGGGGGGGGGGGGGGGGGGGGGGGGGGGGGGGGGGGGGGGGGGGGGGGGGGGGGGGGGGGGGGGGGGGGGGGGGGGGGGGGGGGGGGGGGGGGGGGGGGGGGGGGGGGGGGGGGGGGGGGGGGGGGGGGGGGGGGGGGGGGGGGGGGGGGGGGGGGGGGGGGGGGGGGGGGGGGGGGGGGGGGGGGGGGGGGGGGGGGGGGGGGGGGGGGGGGGGGGGGGGGGGGGGGGGGGGGGGGGGGGGGGGGGGGGGGGGGGGGGGGGGGGGGGGGGGGGGGGGGGGGGGGGGGGGGGGGGGGGGGGGGGGGGGGGGGGGGGGGGGGGGGGGGGGGGGGGGGGGGGGGGGGGGGGGGGGGGGGGGGGGGGGGGGGGGGGGGGGGGGGGGGGGGGGGGGGGGGGGGGGGGGGGGGGGGGGGGGGGGGGGGGGGGGGGGGGGGGGGGGGGGGGGGGGGGGGGGGGGGGGGGGGGGGGGGGGGGGGGGGGGGGGGGGGGGGGGGGGGGGGGGGGGGGGGGGGGGGGGGGGGGGGGGGGGGGGGGGGGGGGGGGGGGGGGGGGGGGGGGGGGGGGGGGGGGGGGGGGGGGGGGGGGGGGGGGGGGGGGGGGGGGGGGGGGGGGGGGGGGGGGGGGGGGGGGGGGGGGGGGGGGGGGGGGGGGGGGGGGGGGGGGGGGGGGGGGGGGGGGGGGGGGGGGGGGGGGGGG
>JAQZCD010000016.1:0-77783 GCA_030864225.1 Capsicum baccatum var. pendulum | reverse complement strand
TAACATACACAATGTCGAATTTCTATAAGTAAAATCTGCCACTTCGCCAATCTGCCTGTGGGTATAGATTTTTGAAAAATATACTTTAAAGGATCCATTCGAGATATGAGGTAGGTTGTGTAGGATGAAAGATAGTGCTTCAACTTCTGAGCAATCCAAGTTAGGGCGCAACATGTCTTTTCTAGAAGAGTATATTTTACCTCGTAACTTGTGAACTTTTTGCTCAAATAATAGATTGCTTATTCCTTTTTGCCTGTGATATCATGTTGTCCTAAAACACCACCAAAAGAATTGTCCATCACTGATAGATATAGGAATAAAGGCCTACCAGGTTCCGGTGGGACCAGTACTGGAGGATTTGCCAAATATTCTTTAATCTTATCAAATGATTCTTGACATTCGTCTGTCCATTGGATAGCAGCATCCTTATTTAGCAACTTAAATATCGGTTCACATGTAGTGCTGAGCTGAGCGATGAATCTGCTTATATAATTCAGCCTTCCAAGAAAACTCATGACCTCAGTTTTATTCTTCGGAGGCGGCAATTGTCGAATGGATTTTACCTTGGAGGGGTCCAATTCAATGCCTCTGCGGCTAATTATGAAACCCAAAAGTTTTCCGGATGGAACTCCAAATGCACACTTGGCTGGATTGAGCTTAAGATTATACCTTCGCAACCTTTCAAAGAATTTCCTCAAGTCATCTACGTGATCGACTCGTGTTTTGGACTTGATAATGACATCATCAACGTATACTTCTACTTCCTTGTGCATCATGTCATGAAAAATAGTAGTCATAGCTCTCATGTACGTAGCTCCCGCATTCTTTAAACCAAACGGCATGACCCTGTAGCAATAAGTACCCCACGGGGTGGTGAAAGCAGTCTTATCTGCATCTGTTTCATCCATCAAGATCTGGTGATATCCGGCATAACAATCCACGAAAGATTGGATCTCATGTTTAGCACAATTATCAACAAGGATATGAATATTGGGCAGCGGAAAGTTATCTTTAGGGCTTGCTTTATTCAAATCCCTATAATCAACACAGACTCTGATTTTGCCATTTTTCTTCGGTACGGGCACCACATTAGCCAACCATGTGGTGTACTGGGCAACCCTGATCACGTTCGCATTCAATTGCTTCATGATTTCCTCTTTGATTCTATTGCTCACGTCAGTTTTAAACTTTCTTTGCTTTTGCTGGACCGGTGAAAAATCAGGGTATGTAGGCAGTTTGTGGACCACCAAATCCGTGCTTAGACCCGGCGTATCATCATAAGACCAAGCAAAAACATCCTTATACTTGATCAAAATCTGAACAATATCATTTCTTATACTCTGATCTGCATGACTTATTTTTATTTCTCTAACCTCCTCACCAGTTCCCAAATTTATTATCTCAGTGTCATTTAAATTGGGTTTGGGCTTATCCTCAAATTGCTCCAATCCTTTCTTGACTTCCTTATCAACTTATCCTCAAATTGGAACCGGAATTGTCAGTTTCCAAGCCTTCTTCTTCTGCTCTTTTGCCCATTTTCTATCTGCTGCGGTAGGCTTAAAGCCTAAGCCAAAGGAGTTATGGCTACCACATGGATCTACAGGGTTTATAATTCCTTGCAGCGAAACCCCTAATCATTTTCCCGGTTCATAACCATTTTGTAGCATTTGGTTAGCCACCATGATTAAAGTAGAAGAGAGATAAGACCTTGGAATCGGCGTACCTTCCATGACTTGATCAGCTGTCACGATTTCGAAGGCTTGATAAATGGGAGATTCACAACCCTCTTTTGTTTCGATACAGGGTACAGAAGGATCTCGATGTATGGGAAGGTCATCCTCTCCATGTACAATGATTTCCTGATTGTCGTGTTCAAACTTAACTACTTGATGCAAAGTAGAAGGTATGGCTCTGGCCCTGTGGATCCATGGTCTTCCTAAATGTAGGTTGTAGGAAGTATCCATGTCTATTACTTGAAAGGTGATTGTAAACTCACTGGTCCGATAACCAAAGCAAGATCTATCTCACCAATTGTGTCTCGTTTATGCACCATCAAAAGCCCGGACACATACATTATTAGACCGAATCTATCTGGGCTGATTTTAATTTTTGCAGAGTAGAGAGAGGACAGATATCTACTCCCTGAACCTCCATTGATCATTACCCCTTTTATGTAATATCCTTCACATTTGATAGTCAGATGCAAAGCCTTGTTGTGACCAGAACCTTCTGTGGGTAACTCATCATCAATGAAAGTGATTCTATTTGCTTCGAATATTCTACGAACCATCCTTTCTATTGACATACCGTAGTTTCCTTCGGGACGTATGCTTCGTTCAACAACTTAATCAATGCCTGATAATGTTCTTTAGAATGTAGCAGCAGGGATAATAACGAGATTGAGTAGGGGTTTTCCTCAATTGATCGACAATGGAATAGTCTTGGTTTTCATTTTCTTCAAAAATTCCTCAGCCTCTTCGTTTGTGACAGGTTTTTTCATTGCCCTTGACTATCTTTAAACTGTTTTGGTCTCCTTAATTCTTCTGGAACATAGCATCTTCCTGATCGAGTCAAGCCCCCCCGTTTTGTTTGTTTCTTCCATGACCTCTTTTCCTTTTGTTACATCACTGTGGTTTTGTTGTAGTTCCATGGATGGTTTTCAGCTTGTTACAGGGAGTTGTGCTGCGTGTGTCATTATGACAATTGGCTCTGTCATCTCTCTCGTGTTGTTGCGCTGTTGTCCGAAACCCTGCGGGACCACTTAAAACATATAGTTTGGCCCGTCTTGTGCTATTAACCTTTAGCTTTGCAGGAACATACAATACCATCTTTTCTGAATCTCGGGGTCTTATAATGAACTCGCTCCTTTCACGATCAGTGGTTCTCTTTGCGATACCCTTCTGTGCTTCCACCCGGGTTCTCCTTCAAGGCGCCTATTTCCATCACTGCTTGGTTTGTTGGCCTGTATTCTCTATCATTAAAAATCATCCCCACGACGTGTGTGTTACTGTGATTAGGAAGTGGATTATCGGTGACATTCGGTGCTTCTTCTTTTTGTATACGATTGCCTTGCTTTCGATTAACCTTTTCAATGGCTCTCTTCAGACTCCAACAATTTTCGGTACTGTGACCTAGGACGTTGAGATGGGTAATATACCTTACATTAGGATCAAACAACTTGCATTCGGATCCACTTTGAGATGGACAAAACAGGTTCGATCCATCCTAATTTGACCAATCTCCGCAACAGGCTCGTATATGATTCTCCAATTAGGGTGAAGTTTTCCTTTGGCCTCTGTTCTCTTGTATAGTCTGCCGTAACATACGAATTACGAGGGGCTTGTAAATTTGGCTGCCGCGGACGAAAAACCTTGTGGCGCAGGTGCCCGCCATTGTGGACAGCTGAGGAGGTCGGGCATACGCTTGAGCATTAAGAACAGCAGGTTGAGGTGTATAATAATGTTGAGGAGGGCTGGGTTTTCCTGTTGGACATGAACGTAAGGGGAGTTTCGTCCCCTTTGGGCATTGCCTGGTACTGATGCCATCATGGATCCTTCCTCTTCTTTTTTTGATTTCCGAAACTACCTGATCCACTTTGAATGGCTTGTGTAGTGGCCCTGAGGGCAGTTTGGCTCATGATCTTTCCTGATTGATGCCATTCTCCACCATTTCCCCAATTTTTATTGCTTCGGCGAAAGTTTACCAACCGCCGGCTAGTAAATGAGAAAATAATCGGACTCTTGAGTTTGGAGAAAAACGTCAATCAATTCCTGGTCCTTCAGTGGCGGTTTGACTCTAGACGCCTGTTTCTCTCCATTTTATGGCAAACTCTCGAAAACTTTCAGATGGCTTTTTCTTCATATTAGCGAGAGAAGTGCGGGTCAGGGATAATATCGAGATTGTATTGAAATTGTTGTACAAAATCTTGGGCCATATCATCCCAAAACGTGCCAATGGGAGATGTCTTTGATCGATAAACCATTCGGAGGCTATTCCATCAGACCTTTATCCGAAATAGGCCATAAGCAGCTCCTCTTTCCCTCATGCTCCTCTGAGTTGATTGCAATAACCTTTTAAGTGGGCCACTGGGTCACCCATGACCACTATATTTGTCAAATTTTGGGTCTCTGAACCCTATTGGCAAATGAACATTAGGAACATACACAGGTCTTTGAAAGAGACGCTTTTGTGTCCTCCCCAATCCTTGCCTGTTTCTCATACTCTGCTCCAGACTCTTCACTTTTTTAGCTATCTATTCTCGTTCTTCATTCATAATAGCCTTCTCAATCACGATATGAGACTCAGGCTGATGAGTGGGTTGAAATGAAATTTGCGGGTTTGAATGCCAATTTCAGGAGGATAGACTTGATCATGATTTAGCTCGTTGATAGGCTTCTGCATCATTGATGGAGGATTTATATTAGTTGTTCACGGCTGGAATAAAAAGCGGGTTGTTCGTGAATGATGGATTTGGAGGACGCATGGTGGATGTGCCAGCAGCGCTAGACACATTAGCGTATGGACCAAATCCAGGCGGATAAGTGGATCGTCGACTTGGGCTTGAGTAGAAACTGGGATGATTTGCATTTGAAAAGCCAGGAATCGAGTAGGCGGGGCTTGTCCATTCGCCCAGGACTGATACATTTCTGCAATTTGTTGCTTCAATAACCTATTCTCCTCCAAAGAATGCGAACTCTTGTGGAACTAACTGATCTCGACCTTCTTCATTGTCAGATTCTGTTCCATCTTTTCGAGTCATCTTCTTTTTCCTTTATACCTTGTGTTGTAATGGTTGAGAGGCCAGCTTAACCACAACCAACCACCTTATTCTCTCTTTCTTTGAAACAGAAACAAATATGTAGGATTTAGAGCTTTGAAGAATATTGATATATTATAACTAACTCAAATGTCATGCACCTAAGTAATTTTCTTCCTGAAATGGACCTTAGGAAAACCCTCTTGTTTCATCCCGGCTTGGTGAATTAATTTTTTTTTCATTATTTAATGCCAACATCTTAAAATTGTTACTGTAAACTTGAATCTTGAAAAAATATTTGATCGTACCGTCGAGGGTTGCGTACGTATCATGTTTTACATGAATCGATCATCACGTAGTTCTTGTTTTATTTAACCCCCTTTTTTTCAGATCAATTAATTCACTTAAAATCCGGTCAACATCCGATATGGCTTTTCCTATAATGCAACAAGTAGCACATAACATGTACATGATGGTCTCAAGAGGTGACACCTGGCCTAGACGGACCCGACCCCTGGGTCGAGCCCTACTAAGTCAAAATACATGTGATACAAGTAAAACACAGTCTATTAGGATAGCCATGTCTAAGCTGCAGTTATGTTAGGTTTAACCTGGTGGAGTTAGGTATCTAGACTGTCTATGAAACCGAGCGGACAACTCGAGTCGGCAAGGGACAGCTTTACGGTAGCAGGGCTTTCCGGCCTCACTGTTGGTCCCTTTCCATCCTAAATTCATGGGTGACTACAAAACTCCTTCCCAGGAGCGTTGCCGCATCTCTGGTATCTCAAGCTCGGGAGCGTATACCGCATCTCCGAATATACAGTATCTCAGAAGACTCAGATGGGGTGCGCGAGAGAAGACAGTTTATATTGCAATTCAAATAATATCAAAGCGATAAACATGTAGGCAAAGAACACATTTAGGCCAACAATATACAATATCAAATTGAATAAAGCCAATTAAGTCAATATAAAAGCTCGAATTCTGCTTAAGTCCTCAGCAGAGTCGCCATCTGTCACACCCCGGATTTTTTCACCGCATCCGACCCCGCTAGGGAGTTTGGTTTTAGAGAAAAATGGGTTTTCCCAATTAAAGTGACGTTTTGAAAAGGGATTATTTTATTACAGAGTTGCCACTTGAATTGAGTTTGGGTGTTCCAAGTCACCTTATTGAATCCCTATCAAAAGGAAATGACTCTTCAATTTTTATTTTTTTGGTCTGCGAATTAGAAATTCGGATAAGGAATTCTGTTGACCGAGGGGAAGGTGTTAGGCACCCCTCGAGTCCCGTGGTTCTAGTACGGTCGCTTTTAATGACTTACGTCTGGCTTAAATTAATTTTTTATTTAGAATTTATAATATTTGTTAACCTAACAGTTGTTTGCCTCCCGATTTTAATTTATTTTGAAATTATTTATTATATTGACGTGTGGCCCTTACCGATAGTAGTACTTTTCGGCCTCACCACAAATTTTGGCACGTTTCTCGCGCCTTTATGGCATTTATGAGTCGTCCCCCATTTTCCTAATCTAAATAAGCACCTAATGGGTTTAAAACCCACCCATCCCAATTCAATCGGCTTCAAATGGTAAATTAATTTAATTATAACAAATGGTGGTAGCAGTGCTTTCCAAACTTCATCGTTAATTTTCACTTGTATTAAACTTTAAAAATTCTTTTGATCAAAACATGAACTCATTTTTTTTTTCCAGTTATTATCTCATTTCCTAAAGATGTGATTGTACACATAATTCTACATTTCTTAATCCAACTATATTTGTCTGTTATTATTGCAGGTCGAACCATATTCCTAATGATCCATTAGATAACAAAGTAACGACAAACTTAAGAGTAAAATACAGCTTCATTCGTCATAAATTTCATCGTGTTCATCACCCAATTTGCACGACAAAAATTATCATGGTAACACAAATTTAAATAATACATCCAGACACTACAAGCAAAAGAATGCTAATAAAGAAGCAAGGTTGAAAAGAACAAGTTCAAAGTCATACTTTCTGGTTCTTTAGAGTAATTTATAAGTAGCCATATGGCTTAAGGAGATACTATTAATTATCAAATAGTGGATCTTTTGGTTGTTTAGGAGTTAAATAATTCACTAGTTAATATTGGAGTCAAAATAGCAATGCAACTGAAAATAAAATTGAATTTAAACAAACTATTTTGAATTAGGCTCATGGCCAGACAATTTCTATTTCTAGAATTAATATAAGGCATAACATCGGCAATTATTTAATTGGAAAAAAAAAAAATAAAAAATCGGATGGAGTCTTAATAGTACACTCTCCATTTCATTTCATTAATTCATTCAAACAGGTAATTATTTTCATGCATGAATTTATACTTCATTTTTTTTTTTGCATGCATGCATGAGTCGTAAATTGTAGCTTTTAACACAACTATACCAATTGCATTATCAACTGAAGGTGATGTTATAAGACAAACCAAATATAGAAAATACATACTAACACATTGATACCTACCTTAAAGATTAATCACTATAGGAAAAAGAAATCCAACTACCCCAAGATAAGAAGCACTCACGATCATATACGTATTGCAGAAAATTATACATAAACATTTAGAAAAGAAAAAAAAAAATATATCACCCGAGCTTCAATTAATTGCATAACGTATAATATAACATCTCACGTATTATTCAAAGCCAAAGTGACAATTGGACTTTTGCATGTCATTATACTAAACGTTTTACTTTAAATTTATCTACATAAAAAAAGGGAATATATCTTATGTTGAAACATCGTATATATAAAAATGAACAATTGTGTCACATTGGAATCAAATCTCGCATAATCACAATGTTACATTGTACAAAGAATAATTGAGGTTTATCACTTGAAAAGATAACTTACGCATAAAGTCAATGTAATTTACTGATTTAGGAGCCCACGACCATAAAACCGTGAACGAAAACCTCAAAACGTTTACTTTTTCCTTTCCAATCTTCCATTTTTTTTTCTTTTCTTTCTTCTTCTGTTTCTTTTCTTTCTTCCTGTTTTCTTTTTTTTTTCTTTCGCTTTCTTTTGTTTTTTTTTTGTTTTTTTTGTTTTTTTGTTTTTTTTGTTTTTTTTTGTTTTTTCCGTATCCCCCTCCCTTTAGTGCCTCCCCCTTTTGTGTTGCATGTATGTGTTATATATATATATATATGAAATTAGTGGATGTGTGCGTGTGGTTGTGTGTTTGTGTAGTGGGACAGTGGGGAGAGGTAATGGGATAGGAGTGGGACTTGTGGGTGGTTTGGGTAGTTTAGGATTATCTTTTTTTTTTTTTTTTAATTAATTTTTTAAATAAAATAAAAATAATAAAGTCTATTTAAACTAACAAAATACAAGATAAGTTAATTATCTAGTCTTAGGAATAAGGTTAAGAAATGTTAATATCACAACATTCTTTATTAAAAATTGAAAGAAGAAAACAATATAATTTAATTTAATTTTTTTTTTAAATAAAAAATAAAAAATAAAAAAAATAAAAAATAAAATAAAAACTTATTTAAAATGTGACTCTATTTTTGTAGTTTTTAAAATTTTTTAACCGAACCCTCAAAATAAGATAAATTTAAATGCCTAAAAATAAAAATAAAATAAAATAAAATAAAAATTAATTGAACATTAAAATGGTATTAAAAATATTATGATTGGGTCAAAAATTAGGTGTTTACAATATATAAGAAGAAACACGAAATGACTATATGTGAAAAATAACTAGTGTACCATTAAACAAAATACTAGGAGCATATCATACTTGCTCCAATTTACCTTACTTTCAGTAAAATCGCATAGGCAGAAGAATGGACATAAACATATCTCCTCCCACATAGCTCAGCTTCTTACTCTCTTCGAGCCCTTCAATTTACATGTGGCAGATCAAAGAGAATGCTTCAATTACTCTCTTAGTCATGGTTCATGTTCCTCCTCCAACGTCCACCAATGATTACAATCCTTGCAAAGCTCCATTACAATGTTCAATCACCCACACTTGAAATTAATGGGTATTGTGAGCCATGGCTTCGTTAAACAGGCAAGCTAAACCCGGTGTCTTCCCTTGTATATTCAAATAACGGTCTGCCATGTGTGATGGCGAATGGAGTAGGTTGGTCTCCGTAGCTCTGGATCCCATTGGCTGAGACAGTGCCATGGATCCATCATAATTGGGTCAAACATCGCATGAAATATAATGGATCATGCTCAAATTAGGCACATCTTTAAGGAGGAGACGTGAAGTCGGAGGTAAGTAAATAACCCTCTTTTTCTTGAATAAAGAGGCCTGCATGGACTAGAATACGCATGAGACGATAAATACAATCTTGGAGTTTAGCCTTATTATTGTTGATGGAGAGGGCATCCACGAAATCGGGGAGGGTCATGGCTTGGCCATGAGAGTGGTGATATCGGGAATTCCAAGCTGAATTGCACATTTGAGTGACACTGAGTTGATGAAGTTGAATGTATAGTTCCATATGTGTGCCTGAGCATCCAGTACTTCTCTGGTCTTGTACATTTCATCAATGTCATCATTAGGCAATGCCATATTTGTGAGATTTTCTTTGAGATGCTTAGGGTTTTTTTGCACAAGAAAATATTCAGGTGGGAGGACCTGAGTAAGTATATTATTTATTAGAAGTGCACAAGAGGAGAGTCAGACCTTATCTCTAAGATATAAAAACAGATCGCATGGCTCAATCCTTATAAGGAGAGCAAAAAGATAGAGGTTCTATACAGGAGAGAAGATGCTAAATTTATTTCTCCCAATTTCTGGCCTATACCAAAATACAATTTGGTTAACTGATATAAATATTTAGGGTTGTGATAATTAACGATCTAGGTCGATATATTCATCACTATATATATTTGAACGAAAATATCTATCGTCCAGCAGAGCATAGAAAAAGGTAATAAGATGGGGTGATACTCCTTATAATTTATATATAAAAGCTGGCAAAATAAAATTGTAACCAAACTATGCATGAAATTCACGCGCTATGTATTTGCTGACACTTGAAGTCGAAGTCTGCAGTCGTCCATCAACTATTTTTTCTTATATTAATAGTAGATATTCTGCATTTCTAACTGCTTGTCTTGCTACCAAAAAAAAAAATCATAATAATTACCATTTTAGAAAATTAAGACATTATTAAGTACACTCCTCCCATTTTTCTCTCATTTGGAAATAAAATGACGAAAAGATAGTATTGTACTCCATTCACTTTAAAGTTTTATGTGCATTAATGTGGATTTATTCTTCCAATCACCCACACTTTCCATTATGGGTGTCAAGTGGGCCGGGCCACCCATCCCTCGTAACTAACTCGGCCTGGTTTGATTCGACCCGGTAAGCCTTAGGGCTTTAGGGTTTCGGATCCCCGGCCAGTTATTTTTTTAAAATGGGCTTGGCTAACCCAGCTAGGACCAAGCCCAGTCCAGGCCCGCCGGTTAAACCGGCCCGGATAAATTTTTTTTAAAAAATGAATATTTTGGCTTTTTGAGCCAAACTAACCGTTGGCCCAACAGCTATATAGCCGTTTTTGCGTCCAAACGGCTAGTTTGGGCCCATTTATTAAAAAAAAAATAACAAAAAACTTTAAAAAATATTTTTTTAATCCCAAAAAAAATCTATAAATACCCTACAACTTTCAATCATTTTTCACACAATTTTTCACTCTCTCAAATCTCAATTCTCAATTCTCAAATATTCAATATATTTAATTTTTTAAAGTGTTCAGTTTAATTTTTTAATTTTTCGTTACAAAGTACGAGCGGAAGTTTCTAAAGTCGCAATCTTCAGATACTTCCAAAATTTGGTATTGTCGTTCCATCTCTTACGTTTAATTTTTATTTATTGTATTAATTGTTTAATATTTAATTTTATTATATTTGTGTATTTTAAATATTTTTAGTTTAATTTAATTTATATTATGGACAAATTAAGAAACCTCGCTACTAAAGGTGTTAAAAAATTTTGTCCCAGAAGCGGTAGTGGTAGTAAAAGCGAATTACTAGCGGTAGAGGTAGTTCAAGTAGTAAATATACCCATGTGCCTTCGCCTCCGGTACCGCTTGATACACTTTTTTGATGAAGAAATAGGTGTAGGTGCTCACGATATGAATTATGAAGAAGCTCAGAAAAATTATGGTATAGAAGAAGAAAATGAAGTAGATGTGGTTAATTTAGACGAAGATAATGAAAATATTGCTGAGACAACCCGCAGTAGGAGATGCTAACGTTAGATCTGAATCAGTTAATCTCCCTTTCCGTCCTCCCAGTGCCCCAAAACCTCGTAAAAGAACTAGTATTGCATGACAATTTTTTGAACGTATATCAGATATTGAGGTGCAATGCAATATTTGTCAACAAATATATAAGCATAGAAGTGGAGGCAAGCAAGGGGGTACGGGTACGTTAATGAGACATGAAGCTGAAGATCACAAAAAGAGAGTTAAATATTGCAAAAGGTGGTGGGGATGTTGGTGGGTCAACACAAACTAGAATGGACCCAGCAACCAGTCACGTAGCGAAAAAGTATAATAAATTGAGGGACAGGGTAGAAATAGCTAAAATGGTAGTTGTGGGTTGTTTGCCTTTTAGTTTTCCTTCTTTTGATGCCTTTATTCGTTATATACAAGCAATTTATAATCCTATGTTTAACGGTATTCCTAGAACTACTTGTCGGTCTGATATTTTTAGACTCCATTCACAATATTATTTTTATTTATCAACATTGTTAAAAAATATTCAATGTAGATTGTCCCTAACTTCTGATCTTAGTCGTGCTGTAAATAAAAATAATTATTTAACCGTTACTTGTCATTAGATGGATAGTAATTTCGTGATGCAAAAACGTATTCTTGCTTTTTTATATGATGAAGATCGTAAACATACTGGACAATTTATTGCTGATTCTATTGTTAAAATTGTCGGATATTATGGTATCGAAAATAAAATTTTATGTATTGCTTTTGATAATGCTTCTAACAACAAGACTGTTATAACAAAAATAAAATCTACGCTATCTCCGCCCTTGCCTGAAATTTTTCATATTAAGTGTGCATGTCATATATATAATTTAATTGTAAAAGATGGTCTTGAGTTTTTTGAGCTTTATATTGAAAAAATTCGTCTTGCCGTTGGTTTTATTCAAGGAAATAATCGTAGATCGAGAATTAGAGAATTTAAAGTTAAATGTCAAGAAAATGGACTTACACCGAGTTTGATGCCTGAGGAAATTGATACTAGATGGAATTCTACTTATGAATTTTTAAAAACTTGTTATAAATATAGAATTCCTATTACACTAGCTTTTAACCAACATTGCGGTTCACTTGTTGATTTTGCTAATTGCATGCTACATAATTCTGATTGAGTTGTAATTAATGATCTTGTTAAGTTTTTAGAAAAAATTTATGTAGCTACGGTTGAATTTTTCGGTGCTTATTATCCTACTGTTTGTAATATTTTGGCATATATAGCTGATATTTCTGGTTCGCTCAAAGAATATAAAAATAAAGAAGGTTATAAAGAAGCTGTTGGCGCCATGTTTACGAAATTTAAAAAATATTTTTTCCCGATTCCCCCTATTTACTTGGTTGGTGCTATGCTAAATCCGTGCATGAAATATAATAATATGTGTCACTTTAGTACTCTTATTTATACTAACTTAGAAATAAATACTAACCATGATTCTGAACAAGTACAACCTGATTTGTGGACGGCTACGGCTGATGCAAAAGGATTACATAGAAGAATTATATAATCACTATGCTGATTTATTTGATTTAGCCGTACCTACAAATATCACTCCAACTGTCGCTCCTCATCCTCCCGAGGAGCCATCATCTTCTAAAAGGCCGGCACATAGTGGTTTTTCAGATTCGTTTTATGATTTAAATTGTTGGAACAATGTTGATGAGAGAACTTACACATTAACTTATCGAGAAGAGCTGAAATATTATCATCGGGCGGCACCGGAGGATCGCAGACGACGGACCAACACATTGGATTGGTGGAGGAGTAATGAAACACAATATCCTGTGCTTTCAAGATTAGCTAGAGATATCTTGAATGTTTCAATGTCAACCGTTGCATCAGAGAACGCCTTTAGTCAGGGACGACAACAGCTTGGAGACAACCGACACTCATTGGGAAGCAATGTAATGAATGTTCTAGTTTGCCTCAGAGATTGGATTAGAGTGGAAAGAAGAAACCAAGGAATGAAAACGGAGCCGAGCGACGAGCTGAAACTTGAAGAAATTATGACTTCACGGGAGAACTCAGCAGAATCAAGTCCAATGCATGGTTTTGCCCCCTTTGACTTCGACTATGCTATGCAAGTTCCCATTAATATTAACATGAATGAGTTGGAAAAAATGATGCATAATTTATAGATTTTTCATTCATGTAAATTATAAATTTTGAATCATTTTTGCAATCAATAAAATTCCCCCAAATTCATTCACTCCTTAGTCCTTGCTTTTTATTTTTTTTCATTTAACGATTTAAAATTTTAAATTGAATTTCTAGTTTTCTACTTTAAATTAAAAACTTACTTCTAATATATTATTAATTTACTACCAAATATTATTAATTTATTATATTAAGTAGCATATGTTTTGTATATTTGTGCATATATCTTCTATACAAGTGTATATTTAACGTATACATGTATATATGTTTTATAAATTAGTATATAAGTATATCTATATATATTGTAATGTATATATAATGTAGTATATTTTATAAGTAGTAGTATATATACATTGAATGGTGCGTATACACGTGTATATATCTTCTATAGAAGTATATATTTAACGTATACATGTGTATATGTTTTATAAATTAGTATATATCTATATATATTGTAATGTATATATAATGTAGTATATTTTATAAGTAGTAGTATATATACATTGAATGGTGCGTATACATAGAATAGAGTGTATATATGTGAATAGATCTTCTATAGACGTGTATATTTAACGTATACATGTGTATATATTTTATAAATTAGTATATAACTATACAAATATATATATTGTAATGTATATATATTGTAGTATATCTCATTTAAAGTATTACATATACATAGAATAGAGTGTATATATGTGAATAGATCTTCTATAGACGTGTATATTTAACGTATACATGTGTATATGTTTTATAAATTAGTATATAACTATACAAATATATATTGTAATGTTTATATATTATAGTATATTTCATTTAAAGTATTACATATACATAGATTAGAGTGTATATATGTGAATAGATTTTCTATAGACGTGTATATTTAACGTATACATGTGTGTGTATATATATATATTGTAGTATATTTTATTTAAACTTTAAAGTTTAAAGTAGTATATATATATTTGGATGGTGCGTAAATATGTGTAATTGTGTATATGTGTATATATTTTTTAAATTCTAATGTAGTATATACTATATATATAGTGTATATATATTGTTTAACGTATTTATAATGTATATAGGTGGGTATATATAATGTATATTGAATTTTTTTTTTTTATATATTTTTGACCATGTTTGACCGGGTTAGGGTGGTTTTTGATTTTTTTATGATAGGGCCCGGACCGGTTCACTTAGACCCCAACCCAGCCCCGGCCCGGCCCACTTAGACCCCAACCCGGTCCGGCCCTCAACCCGGTTAAATAATACGAGCCGGTTCCGGGTTGGCCCGGCCCGACCCACTTGACAGCCATACTTTCCATTAATTGAAGAGATTACTGTATTAAAGAAATTAAATAAGAAAATAATGATAAAAATACATAATTTCTTAAGAGACATGCAAATAAAAAATGTGACGAGTATTTAAAAATGAAGGGTGTAACTCAGATCTGAATATTCTAAAACAGAAAATATGGAAGAATAAAGTATGTGAGAAAAATCCAAATGACCAAGGAAAGAGCCGCGGAAGCAAGATATAAGAAAGAATAAAGGTTTGCAAATATGAATTCAGTACATTTCATTTGCATACCCTCTATAATATTTTTGCTGGCTATATACTCTCTTTAATTATTACCTTTGGTAGTATTATAATCAAACACAATTTCATCTTCAACCTCAATTTCAAAAATTTCAAAATAAAGTGAAAAAGTATATTGTTTCTGTGGCCAAACGCCTACTAAGTTTCTTTATAATTAGCACTGATAGTTTGCTTATATGCACTTGGGTAATCGACCCCCCTCTTGAACTAGTTTTTGAGGCTGAGTTAGGCCCATGTTCCATTCTTGACATGATATCAAAGTCAGGTCCATCCCCATTTTGGGCCCCCGATCCACGCTCCAGTGCCAGCTGGGCCTGGGCGTGAGGGAGGTGTTAGAGTGGGTAAAAGTTCCACATTGGTTGGGGAATGGAATTGTAGTTTACTTATATGGATTTGGGTAATTCTTCCCTTTTGAGCTAGCTTTTGAGGTTGAGTTAGGCCCATGATCCATTCTTGACATTAGTCTCCAAAAATGAATAGTGGTCCTTATATGAAGTCTTCTTTGGCATATAAAAGTTTCAGAGTTTGGTGGTTGTAAATAAAAGTCCAGGTACCAAATTCAAGATTTAATCAGCATCAGTTGTTTCATTATTTTTTTTTCCAAGTAGCTGCTTTGCCAAACTGAACGTAAGAAACTAAAAATAAATATTCAATACTCTGAAAGTTAAAGGTCTTAATTAAAGAGGTTATAGCCAACAAATATAAAGAGGCTATAGCCAGCATAAATTTAATTTTAAGAGGCTATGTTAGGGAGATTGATACATAAAACATGAATTTTCTGAGTTAACAGAAAAGGAAAAGAAATTAACTGGAGGATGACATAGATTTTAACTTTCGACGTTAGTCAATTCATACATAGTGCGTCAATTTCGTGTGCTATATAAATAGGTTGGTCTGAATTCTTTTGTTCCACTATTTTTAATTTTTCTTGAATTGAACCGATAACTGTTACAATCGTTATTCAATTGAAAGAATCTCTATTTTAGAACTGCATGTGAGAATTTCACCCGATAACAGATCTTGCTATACATAACTTCATATATAATTAGCTCATATACTAATATAGGAAAATTCTTCTAAAAAAACGTGTTGAGCTTTCTTTCCTTTGCTAACCCCTTTAGGTGAATAAGAAAGCTTAGGTTCATTTGATTTTTCTTGCCGTCATTTAGGATTTAGGTTCCGGACTCGAGGACTTGTTTGCCATTTCACCTGTATCATTTTTACCGCGGAAATATGGGCTGTAGAAGGGTTAATTCTTTAATTGATTGAATATTATTACTCCGTTAGAGTTTATGTGATTTTATTTGATTTGAATTTTGAAATGGAGTCTAAGAAATTAAAGAAAGAAATACTTTTGAAACTTATGATTTAAAACAAGTCGTGCGTCACTGTGTGATTATAATCATTTAATTAATGGTGAAATAATTGATATTTTTTTAAAAAAATTAAGGATAGGGGAAGTGAAATGGGGAAGTAGATTGCAATGTGGGGAATCCAACCGCCATTCATATAGTGTTAATTCAAGTAATTAATTAATTAAATTATTATGATTTTAAAATTAAATTATTATTTTATATAAACATATGTCATTTTGGAATTGCCTAATAGAAAATGTATCATATAAATTGAGAGAAGAGAAAGTACTAAGTATTAGGTTAGGCAACTTTCAGTGATTATGCCTGAGAAACATCAAACATAATGGAAACATCCTTTAAGACTCATTTGGATATGATCTTTTTCTTAAGAGAAAAGAAATTGCATTAGCGTTTGTTTATTTGGATTGATCTGTTTTTTGGTTGAAGAAAAATATTAAAGATGTCAATAAGTTTTAAAAGTGATACGTATTATTTTTATTACTTGTTTGTTTCAAAGTTAATTAAAAACATGTCCAAACAAAACTGCATGTGCTATACTTAAATTGATTGTCCAACAATAATTTTTTTTGCCGAGGAGCACTAAAGAGTAGATTGAACTAGTGTTGGGCCATAATTTTTTTAAAAATTATCTTTAAATATTTATTTGGTCATGAAATTCGAGATATGATCAATCAATTTTTGGGTTTTGGGATTTGTTTTTAAAATAAAGCATGTGCAAATATAATTTCAAAAACTCAAGTTTTCAAGATTCAACTCAAAATCCATAATCAAACAGAAGCTGAGTAGAAACGTGGATCAATTAAATTTCTATCCATAGAGTTTATGTAATCATCTAGGTGTTAAGGGGATGTTTGGGTTTGAGTTTGTATGTTGTTCTGATGTTGGGGCTCAATATCCATCAGTTTTTTCTTTACTTGTACCAAAGTTCACTTGCTAATAATTAAAGGCAAGTGTGGAGTTTATAAACTCTTGAACTGGACTACCACCAATTTAGAAATAAACATAGAAATATGAAAAATTATGAAACAGAATTTGCAGGACTATTTTTATTAGTACTATACTTAAAAAAGTATAGTTATGGATTTTTTTCCCTTTTCATTTGGCTTCTTAGGACAGTGATCATGATAACTCACATGTCCTAAAGAAGTCATTACATATGAAGTGAGGGAATATAACACAAGGTGATCCTTAGTTAACAGTACATATGGAAATGAAGAATAACATTTTCTGTAACACATGAAAATAGAAAACAATGAACATTTGCTAGATTCTTTGGCCAAATCTTCTAAGTATTATTTGAACTTCTAGCGACACGACTAGACCTAAGGAAAAACCTCAATAACAGATCTCAATCCTAGTTTAGAAATAATTTTGTAGTTACTAAAACCAGCATTAGAGAAGAGTTTTGTCCAATCTTGTTGATTTCTTTGTTTTCCAGAAGTAATGATCATCATAAGCATGTCAAAGGAAAGTTGAGTTTCATATGACTTGTGGTCTCCTTTATGTGGGTTATGATCCATTAGTAACATGTCAATGATGATTACCTTTCCCCCATTCTCCTTACTTGGAATGGCTTCTTTACATTTTTTCAATATTTTGATACACTCTTCGTCATTCCAATTATGTAATATCCACTACTTGTCATTCATCAAATATAAACCATTAAATATAAGTACATATAATATTGTTATAGTGTGAAAATAACTACGTATTAAAAGTTATACCTTCAGTAAAATTGCATTGGCAGAAGGAATGGACTTAAACATGTCTCCTCCCACATAGGTTAGGTTCTTGATGCCTTCATCACATTCTTCAATTACATGTGGTAGATCGAAGACAGTGAAATTTATTTGTGGAAATGCATCGGCAATAGCTTTAGTTAAGGCTCCATTGCCACCTCCAACGTCCACTAGTGATTTTAATCCTTCAAAGACTCCCTTACAATGTTCAGTCATTACACTTGCAACAAATTGAGCATCAGTAGCCATGGCTTCGTTAAATAAACAGCTAAACTTTGGTTCCTTCTCAGCATATTCATATAAGGGCTTGCCATGAGCAGTCAAAAAAGGAGTAGAGTCTTCATTTTGGAACCATTTGCTTAGATAATGCCATGGACTCATCATAATTGGATCTAGTTGCAATTGCAAAAAAGGGATCATGCTCATAGGATCATCTTTGAGAAGGAGACGTGAGGTTGGAGTAAGTAAATAACCCTCATTTTCTTGAATAAAGAAGCCTGCTTGAATTAGAATACGCATGAGACGGTAAACGCAATCCTGAATTTTAGCGTTATTATTATTGATGGATAGGGCATCGACTAAATCGGAGAGGGTCATGGGTCGGCCATGGCTATGGATTATATCTGGAATTCCAAGTTGAATTGCACATTTGAGTGACATTGAGCTGATGAAGTTGAATATCTGGTTCCATATGTGTGCCTGAGCAGCCAATGCTTCTCTATTTTTTTCTCCAATATAATTATTAGGCAATTCCATATTTGAGATACTTAATTTTTTTGAAATGGTTAGGATTGTGATACTGATCGAAGGTGTATGCATTTATTTATAAGAAGAATGATAGGACCATCTTATTCTAATGTGGTAGTATATATTCTTTTCTTCAATTTTACTTGTCACATTTAGATTAGGGACGCCCATTCAAAAAATTATAATGATTGACACATGTCTATTTTACCATATTACTTCTGTCAATTACTTGATGTTTACTATTAGAGTATGATTTGAAAAATAAGTAATTAAGTTAATAGTAAAACATAAATAAAATAATTATTTTTTCTAGATATATTAAAAGTGACATGTAAAAGTGAAAATTTATATTTGAAAATAATATACAAGTAACACCAAACAAATGGAGTATATATTTATCCATAAGATTATAATACATGGTGTATATTTATCAAGTATATTATACTAAACAAAAAGTTGTCTAAAATATCCTTAAACTATGTGGAAACTGAATAAAAATGTCTTCATTTAATTATTTGGTCTAAAATACCCTTGTCATCAATAGTTTGATCCAAAATCCTCTATTGTTCCAACGACCAAGACAAGGAGGCGCATGCCAAAGCAAGATAAGAAAGAATAGCAAGGCTTGCAAAAATGAACCTCTTTAATTTTTGCTGGCTAGTCTCTTTAATTAATACATTTGAGAGTATTATAATCAAACACAATTTCATTTTCAATTAATACTTTCAATTTTAAAAATTTTAAATAAAATAAAAATATTTAATTTCTACAGTCAAACGCCTACTAAGTTTCTTTAATTGGCTGCCAAAAAATTTAATTCTTTAGAGAAAAAAATAAGACGCCAAAATTAATTGTAGTTCATATATAAAGTCTTCTTTGACATATAAAAAGTGTAGTTGTGGATTCTTTTCTCTTTTGATTTGACTTCTCCGGACAGTGATCATGATAACTCACATGTCCTAATTAAAGAAATCATTACATATGAATTGAGGGAATGAATATAACACAAGGTGTTCCTTTGTTAACATTACACATGTGAATGAAGAATAACACAACAGAAAACAATGAATATTTGCTAGATTCTTTAGCCAAATTTTCTAAGTATTATTTGAACTTCTAATGACACGACTAAATTTAAGGATAAACTCCAATAACAGATTTCAATTCCAGTAGAGGAATAATGTCGTAGTCACTAAAACCAACATCAAAGAAGAGTTTTACCCATTCTTGTTCACTTCCTTCCTTTCCGGAAGTCACAACCATCATGATCATGCCAAAGAAAAGTTGAGTTTCATGTGATTTGTCGTCAAGATTATGGTCCATCATCATGTCAATGATAATTAGTCTTCCTCCATTCTCCTTACTTGGAGTAACTTCTTTACATTTTTTCAATATTTAAATACACTCTTCATCACTTCAATCATGTAATATCCACTATTTCTCATTCATCAAACATACACCATTAAATATAAATTAGTATATAATATTGTTATAGTGTGAAAAGTACACATTACAAGTTACCTTTAGTAAAATTGCATTGGCGTAAGGAATGGACTTAAACATGTCCCCTCCCACATAGGTCAGGTTCTTGCATCTTTCAAGCCCTTCAATAACATGTGGTGGCTCAATAACAGTGCAATTTATTTGTGAAAATACAGCGGCAATAGCTTTAGCCACGACAACATTTGTAGAAGAGTGAAGAGCAAGTATTGGAGAATATTCTGAGTGATTTGTTTATTCTTCATGTCATGATTTATACAAGATAGAATTGGCTTACATGAGAAGGAATAGAAACTATTAGCTTACATGAGAAGAAATAGAAACTTCCTCCGGTCTATGTGTAGCTTCCTACAGTGTATGTACAACTGTTTATTCTTCTAACAAACTAACAACTAACAATTAACTTATATTCTATCCCAAAAGTATATATAAGAAAGTTACAAAATTCTCTCTTCATCCTCAATATTTGTAGCAGCAGTATCACCATTATTATCAACACCCCCCGTCAAGTTGGAGGGTGTAGAAGACACCCCCAACTTGGGAAGTACAGAGAAATGAGAAGGTCTCGATAATGTTTTAGTAAAAATATCCTCCAGCTGAAAAGAAGACGGCACAAAATTTAGGAAAATGAGATCGAAGAGAAATTGTGGCCTGATAAAGTGGCAATCAATTTTCACATATTTTGTATGCTCGTGAAAGACCGAAATTTTAATGATATGGGGGGAGACTTTACTGTCCGAGTGAACTGGTATAGGTAGCTTAGGTATGAGAGAAAGATCTCGAATGAGAGGATGAAGCCAAGTGAGCTTAGAGACCAATCTACGCATGGATCGGTATTCTACTTCAGCAGAGGAAAGAGAAATAGAGACTTGCTTTTTAGATTTTTAAGAAATTGGTGATCCGCCTAAACTAATGAAGAATCCCCTGATTAAATGTCGGGAGTCAACACACGATGCCCAATCGACATCACAAAAAGTGAGTAGAGAAAAAGAGGAAAAGGACGACATGAGCAAACCTTGACCATGGTCAAGGCGTAAATAACGAAAAACCCGCAGAGCAGCATTGTAGTGAGGTGTGGAGGAGGGTGAATGAACTGAGAGAGATGTTGAACGACAAAGAAAATATCTGGTTGTGTGTGGGTAAGATAGTTGAGACGACCAATTATCCTCCGATAGATGGTGGGTTGAGTAAGAGATCCCCTGAATCAACACTTAATTTGAAAGAAGGGTCCAAAGGAGATGAAATCGGAGGCTGTGGGTAATTTGTAAGGTCCCCAAGTGTCCAGGTGTAGCAAATCGAATGCAGCTAAACTTTTAATAGAACTATGGGGAAAAGGTAGCTTAGATTTCCTAGCCAAAGAACACCCATCACAAGAACAATTTTCATTGATTAAAGAAGAAATAAAAATCAATTTTTTCATTGCATGAAAAGGTAGATGTCCCAATTTATTGTGCCATAATGCCACCATAGAATGGGATTTTACAGGTCCAAAAGTACTGCTAGAAACAGAGTTGGAAATACTAGAACTAGGATTTAATTGAGACTTAAAGAAAAAGCGTGATTGTGAACTTGTTGTATGAAAGATGTAAACTCTTGTTCTTGCTTCACCAAGTACCAAAAAGATCCCTGCATAACACAACATGCGGGGGAAAATGTAAAATGACAAGCAACTATTTGTAAAATTTTTGCAGAGAGATAAGATTAATTTTGAATGAAGGAATGAGAAGTACATCATGTAGAACAAGGTCGGTAAATATATTAACAGATCCAATATGTGTGACCTTTACCCTGAAAGAGTTAGGTAAATTGACAAAAATTGGTGAAGATAAATAAGTTAGAGAGGTGAAAAATGTAGAATCGAAGGACATATGTTGCGAAGTCTCAGAATCAATGATCCAATGTGAGAAATTAACATAGGTTGAATAAGCTATAGGGTTATGAAAGATATTACCATCGCACTGGAGAACATTAGCATGGCTAGTTGAATCTGAGATCCCTGTGTCACTGATCTGTACATTTTGAAGAAGCTTAACAAGTTGGGTGAATTGATCTTGAGAGATGGAAGAAACCTGAGAAGGGTTATCAGAAATGGGGACAGATTCAGGGGTCATCACAGCATTTCCTTTTAATGTCCCATGTGTCCTGGAACCTTTTGTGAACTTGAAATCTGCTGGGAATCCTATGATTTTGTAGCATTTTTTTTGTGTGTCCTGACTTCTTGCAATGGGGACACACCAAATTCTTTCTTTCCTTTGAGTCAATATATTGGGTAGATTAATTAGGATAAGAGAACATTGTGCTAGGCTGATGAATGACGTGGTGAGTAACCAAGTAAGAAAAGGGTTCTCCTGGAAAAGATGGATTCTTGTAAGCTTCCCTCTATTTTTCATCTTGAAGAATAAAAAAATAAGCAAAATTAACACTGGGAAGAGGGTTCGTGATAAGAATGTTGCTTCTCATAGGTGCATAAGCATCATTCAACCCCTTGAGGTATTGAATCAACCTCTCATCCTGTTGAGATTTCAACATCTTCTCCTTTCCTTCACAAGTACACGTGCAGGAGCAGGTAACCTTGTTATACAAGGCGTCAATATCATCCCAAAGCATTTTGAACCTAGTGAAATAACCTACAATATCTGAGGTCCCTTGAGTTAAATCATTGATTTGTTTTTGCAGGTGATAGAGTTGAGCTCCATTAGTTTGTCTAAATCTATCCTCAAGATCCTTCCATCAGGCTCGAGCTGAACTGGAATACAATACACTTCCAACAATATTTTTGGACAAAGAGTTCAGTAGCTAAGAGGTTACCATATTATTACACCTATTCCAAAGGTTGAAATCAGGACAAAGAGATGAAGGAACCTGAGAAAATCCATCAATGTAGCATAGCTTATTCTTAGAAGAAAGAGAAATGAACATGGATCTCCTCCAAGCTCCATAACCAGTCCCATCAAAAGGAGTTTGAATGAGTAGCAACCCTGGAGAATCAGAAGGGTGCAAGAAGAAGGGGTTGATCTGATCCAGAGCAGAGAAAACTGGAGCAACGACTGGAGCTTGAGTAGTTATCACTGTAGGATCTTCCATGGATGAGAAGATAGAAAAAAATTGGACTCAAAAGATTAACCGCTCTAATAACATGTAGAAGAGTGAAGAGCAAGTATTGAGAAATTTTCTGAGTGATTTGTTTATTCTTCATGTCATGATTTATACAAGATAGAATTGACTTACATGAGAAGGAATAGAAACTATTGGTTTACATGAGAAGAAATAGAAACTTCATACGGTCTATGTGTAGCTTCCTACAGTCTATGTACAGCTGTCTATTTTTGAAACAAACTAACAACCAACAGTTAACTTATATTCTATCCCAAAAGTATATACAAGAAAGTTACAAAATTCTCTCTTCATCCTTAATATTTGTAGCAGCAGTATCACCATTATTGTCAACAACATTGCCACCTCCAACGTCCACCAATGATTTCAATCCTTCAAAGACTCTCTTACAATGTTCAATCATTACTCTTACAACCAATAGTGCATCACTCCCCATGGCTTCATTAAATAAACTGCTAAAGTTTGGTTCCTTCTCGGCATATTCAAAGAAGGACTTGCCATGAGCAGTCACAAAGAGAGTAGCATCCCCAATTTGGAACCATTTACTTAGATAATGCCATGGATTCATCAAATTGAATCTAGTTGCAATTGCAAAAAAGGGATCATGCTCATAGGCTCATTTTTTATGAGGAGACGTGAGTCGGAATAAGTAAATAACCCTCATCTTCTTGAATAAAGAAGCCTGCATGGATTAGAATACGCATGAGATGGTAAATACAATCCTAGGTTCTAGCTAAGCCTGTCAAACGGACCAGGTTGACCCGGCCCGAACTGGCCCATTTAATAAAATCGACCTGGTTTGACCCGATCCGGTAAGCCCAAGGGCTTTAGGGTACTGGGCCAATTTTTTTTGTTTTGGGCCCGGTTAACTTAGCCCGGATCCAACCCGGTTGGGGCCTGTCGGTTAACCAGCCCGGCCCGATTTAATTTTTTTAAATTTTTTTTTTTGAATTTTGGGCCAAACTAGTCGTTGGCCCAACGGCTATATAGCCGTTTTTGGGTCCAAACGGCTAGTTTGGGCCCATTAATTAAAAAAAAATTACTTTTAAAATTATTTATTAATTCCAAAAATATTATATAAATACCCTACACCTTCAAATCATTTTTCACACAATTTTTAATTCTCTCAAATCTCAATTCTCAATTGTCAAATATTTTATAAATTTAATTTCCTAAAGTGCTCACTTTAATTTTTTAATTTTGCGATTACAACGTACGAGTGGAAGTTTCTAAAGTCACAACCTTCAGATACTTGCAAAATTTGGTAGTGTCATTCCATCTCTTACGTTTAATTTTTATTTAGTGTATTAATTTTTGAATATTTAATTTTATTATATTTGTGTATTTTGAATTTTTTTAGTTTAATTGATATTATGGATAAATTAAGAAACCTCACTACTAAAGGTGTTAAAATTTTTTATCCTGAAAGTGGTAGTGGTAGTAAAAAGCGAATTACTAGCGGTAGAGGTAGTTCAAGTAGTAGATATACCTGTGAGCCTCCGACTACGCTTAGTCAACCTTTTGAGGAAGAAGTAGGTGTACCTTTAGGTGTAGGTGCTCACGATATGGATTATGTAGAAGCTCAGAAAAATTACGGTATAGAAGAAGAAAATGAAGTAGATGCAGTTAATTTAGACGAAGATGATGAAAATATTGGTGAAACACCCGCAGTAGGAAATGCTAACGTTAGATCTGAATCGGTTAATCTCCCTTTCCGTCCTCCCCGTGCCCCAAGAGCTCGTAAAACAACTAGTATTGGATGGCAATTTTTTGAACGTATATCAGATACTGAGGTGCAATGCAATATTTGTCAACAAATATATAAGCATAAAAACGGAGGAAGATAAGGGGGTACAGGTACGTTAATGAGACATATAGGTGATGCTCATGAAAGAGAGTTAAATATTGCACGAGGTGGTGGGGATGTTGGTGGGCCAACGCAAACTAGAATGGACCCAACACCCGGTCGGGTAACGAAGAAGTATAATAAATTGAGAGACCGAAAATAAATAGTTAAAATGGTAGTTGTGGGTTGTTTGCCTTAGTTTTCCTTCTTCTGGTGCCTTTATTCATTATATTCAAGCAATTTATAATCATGTGTTTAATGGTGTTTCTAGAAGTACTTGTCGATCTGATATTTTTAGACTTCATTCACAATATTATTTTTATTTATCAACATTGTTAAAAAATATTCAATGTAGATTGTCCCTAACTTCTGATCTTGATTGTGATGTAAATAAAAATGATTATTTAACCGTTACTTGTCACTGGATGGATAGTAATTTTGTGATGCAAAAACGTATTCTTGTTTTTTTATATGATGAAGATCGTAAACATACTGGAGATTTTATTGTTGATTCTGTTGTTAAAGTTGTCGGATTTTATGGTATCGAAAATAAAATCTCATGTATTGTTTTTGATAATACTTCTAACAACAAGACTGCTATAAAAAATAAAATCTAAGTTATCTCCGTCATTGCCTGAAATTTTTCATATTAAGTGTGCATGTCATATATATAATTTAATTGTAAAAGATGTTCTTGAGTTTTTTGAGCTTTATATTGAACCGACCTGACCCACAAACCGGTTAATTTTAACGGGCCGGTTTCGAGTTGACCCGGCCCAGCCCACTTAACACCCTTAGTTCTAGCGTTATTATTGTTGATGGGGAGGGCATCGACTATAAATCCGAGAGGGTCATGGGTCACCCATGGCTATGGATGATATCTGGAATTCGAAGTTGCACATTTGAGTGACATTGAGCTGATGAAGTTGAACATATGGTTCCATAGGTGCGCCTGAGCAGCCAATACTTCTCTATTTTTTTCTCCAATATCATTGTTAGGCAATGGCATATTTGTGATAATTTCTTTGCGATGCGTAGCATGTTGTGATACTGATCGAAGCTAAGGTGTATACGTTTATTTATAAGAAGAATGAGAGGACCCATCTTAATTTAATGAATTAGTGCATATTTATCCATTTTATTTTTTTCAGACTCCACTTTGTGAAATTTTAGTGCATATGTTGTTGTTGTAAACAACCAAAGAACATTTACAAAAATTATAATCAAACACAATTCCATCTTCACCTCCAATTTCAAAACATCAAACAAAATTTAAAAATAGGCATGTGATTTTCTTTAGTCTAACGCCCACTAAATTTTTCTATATCTAGCCTCCAATAAATGAGTTGTTTAGAAGAAAACAAGACACCAAAATTAATTGTACGGTCTTCTTTGGCATAAAAAAGTTTCAGCGTTTGGATTTTGGTGGGTGTAAATGAAAAAAGTAAATGTGCAATAATAATTGTTCAATTTGAAAAACTAATATTATTTTGTGTTCATTTTATTTTTGTTATTGAATAATATTAATTACACAATGTATTTTTTAAAGCATTAAATTTAATATATTCAAAGAGTACTATTATAATATTACCTCCAATATTTATTATTTTCTTAAAGATAAGTTAAGATTAACGGAAGGAGTAATACTTAATTAAAAATAAATATTCAATACTCTCAAAGGTTCTAACTAAAGAGGCTACAGCCGGCAAAAATGAAAGAGGCTATGCAAATTGCAAAGGAGATTGATGCATAACACATTATTTATTAATTTTTTTCAACACAAGCATTCAATTGCATGGGTTATACTTTAATAGATCAATTGAATGTTTTTATCGAAGAAACCGTAGAGTAGAAAACTGGATCAATTGAATTTGTATCTATGGAGTTTATGTAATCATCTATGTGTTAAGAGACTGTTTGAGTAGTTTGGTTTTTGGACCATTAAAGCTTTTAAAAACATTGTTGGAACTTCAATTCGAATTGCAAAAAAGGATTATCTTACCATAAATGGAATTCATTCAAGAGAGAAACAATGCAAGAATCATCAAAAAATCAAGATCAAGTCATTTACTCTATTAGGTATAACTACAACAAAAGATGCAAGAAATACTAGTTATAACTATAACAAAAGATCGCAAGGAAAAAATTAGGAATGAAAAGTTGTGGTAGAGTTATACTAGATGTCACTTGTAAGGGAAGGTAGACCTTTGTGGTCCGATTTTGTTTTGGATTCGCACATAGCGAGAGCTATAATGTGGATCCAACTGTCTTTTTTACTTGTTCATAATTGCTTGCGCAAAAAAAAAAAAAAAAATAATTCCCAAATTTTTGGGTTACACGTAAATTATTAAGTGGAAAAAGAAATTACTTTGCTCCCTATTCTTCGCCCTCGAACCTAGTTGGCTATCTAATTTCAGTTTTTTTTTGGGCGTAAAATTTGTTTAAAATATTAGGTTCAAAAGAATGGCAATATTAGTCGAGACACTCGAGAGAGATGTGGTACCAGTTTGATCACGAGATTTTTTTTCATTTTTTTTGAAAAACTATTTTACTTTAGAGCATGTTTGGTACGAAGAAAAATATTTTTCAATTTTCTCATATTTGGTTGGCTTAAATATTCTGAAAATATCTTTAAATCAACCTTTTTTTTTTTTTCAAAAAGTTGAAAAAAACATTTTTCAAATCTTTCTTTCAACTCACCCTCAAGTTGAAGTGTTTATATAATTTCCAAAATCACTCACTCCTTCCTCGATCCCCAATCCCCCACCACCCCGATTTAAAAAGAAAACCTTTTATCCTTTTAAGTTATATTTCAAATTTTTTTCTTACCCCATTTCCTACTCCGCCCCCTACAAGGCCCCCTCAACAAAAAATATTTAATTTTTCTTAAAAAAAATTCTTACACACCCACCCATCCCCCCAAAAATTAAAAATATTTAAATTTGCCTTTTAGAAAATTTCAACTTTTTTCCTTACCCCGCCATTACTCCCCTACGCCAACCCTCATCCCCTACTACCCCTCCCTCTCAAAACAATTATTTTTTAATTTATTTCTTTTAAAAGAAATTCAAAACTTTATTCTCCCCCCCCCCATACACCCCCACACCATCCAAACACACCGCAGCTCCCCTCCCAAAAAAAAGAGCTTTAATTTTTTAAATTTATTTTTCAAAAGAGTTTTCAAAGTTTTTTCTTGCCCCATCCTTTTTTATCTTATTCGTTCTCAATATTTTTTGTTAAATATATACACAGATTTTTAAAAAATATTTTTCTACTTGCATAATTAACACAAAGTAAGATACAACTTATTTTTCTAGAAAATGTTTTTCTTCTTCAGATCAAATACACCCTAAAAAAATATATTTTCTCATAACAAAACTTATTTTTCTAAAAAGTACTTTCCACTCTTTAGCGAAACACTAAAGTGTATTTTTTGAAAAATATATTTTCATTCACCAATTAACCAAACACTAGAAAATATTTTTTTCACTCATCATCCAAACATAAGAAAATAAGTAAGAAACCAACTTGTTTTTCATTAAAATATTTTTCATGGTTTCCTTCATACCAAACACACCCTTAGTGAAAATAGTAGTGTTTGACCATAAAAATTATGTTTGAAAAAAGGAAAAACTCACTCCTATTACTCTCACAAAAGTATAAAAACAAATTTTATTTATATTCATGGTCAAACATGTAACACCCCGTAAATTTTTTCGTACACTTATCGCGATTATATGGAGTCCTAAAGGCTTGCGTATGGGTTAAATTAAGTGTATGGTGTTCGAAAGTATCCCGTCAATAGTTGTATGTGTAGGTATTGGAATAAGCTTTCCAACGATATAAAGTTTGCCCAAAACAGAGGAGTATTTCATATAAGCGAGCACATTCAAAATTTCAAATCGGTGGCCGGGAAGCCTGTGAACAGTAATTCTGCAGGAAAATTACTGCAGCTAGGCAATCCAACTTTAGACGATCATAACTCCTTGTACAAAAGGAACTGTGTGAGCTGCTATATATCGACGAAAATCTCCGAGAGTCGTCTTTCCGATGAAATTGGTTTCATCCAAATCCAATGTCTAAGTAAGGAGCTATACCCGTTTTACTACAGCCTATCAAAAAAAAAAATAGAATTGTGGGACAGATTTTTGGGTCAACTTTAAACGACCATAACTCCTTGTAAAGGAAGAACTGGGTGGTATACTTTATATGAAAATGAAATCCATTTGAATTATCTTTCCAATGCAATTGGTTTCACCCAAATGCGATACCGGAGCAAAGAGTTATGATCGATTTACTTCAGCCTGTCAAAACTGTCCAATGGGGACAGATTCGCGATTTATTTAAATCTTTATGGCAAAATGGTCATTTTCTATTACCTCTTGGACGAAAATTGGTCTTTATAAACCTGCACTTAGCCTCATATATCAGATATCATCCAATTATTAAGAGAAGGTGAAACCCTAGCCTAATTTCAACTTCAAATATTTTGTGATTCAACCGTAGAAAATTCGAATTGGTTCCGTAGTTGTGTTCACCATCTCGAAAGCTTCGAGAAGCACCCCTTGATTATGTAAGGAGGATTCTAAATACAAGAGTTCATTGTTAAGGTATGAATATTGTTTATTCTTGATTCTTATCCATGAATAAGTATTGATAAAGGATTATGAGTATTGTCTTGATGTTGGAAGATAACTAGAAACATAGTTATGAATTGTTGTGTATAAATTGTTAGTAGTAAATTATGGAAGTTGTTGTATTGGATTATGGAGGATGAATTGTGGTGATATATCATTATATTAGTGGTTATGTATGCCTAGTGATCATGTTGGTATTGGATGGTGATTAAGAAGGGAAATAAAGGCTAAGAGTGATGTTGAGGGATATTTCATGAAAATGCATGATATGTGAATGTAATAAGAGTATAAGAGGATGTATGTAGTACTCTTACTGATGAGCTAAAGGATTACTTCCTAGACATTATTTGGTGAAGTTAATACCTAAATGGTAAGGTTTGGTTGCTAATACTAGTTTGCCACAAATGACTTATTGTAGATAAGTGTTCGAAGAGTACGGGAAGTCACTTGTATTGAAGTGGTTATATCAAGGTATGTAAGACATACTCTATCTAATCTTTGGCATGAATAATGACCCATGGCACTCTCAAGTAAGCTTCCAACATTGACCTATGACACATGACACATAATAACATCATATGATCTTCGGCACTACCAATTGAACTTGTTTTCACTTTTAAGATGTCCGGCTAGTAAAAAACAATGTCCATATACTATTGTTGACTCTGGAATGGTTTAATGAGGTATCCATGATTCTCTACTTCATTTTCATGATATTGATTACCTATTTACATGTTTTTCCTATTGAGGTATCATGGTTTCAAGTTCCATAAAGTGTGACCACAAAGTAACCAATCTTAAAGATTAATTGAATTAAGAAATGGAATGTCTGTATTTTAAATTGATGATATGATGTATTGTATTAGTACCACTGATCAGTTGGCCATTGTATTATAAAGATTATGTATATATGCTATTCCAGGGGTGGTCCCTGATGTATTGTATTAGTACCACTGATCAGTTGGCCATTGTATGACATATGTTATGTATTGATAAGGATTACGGGAAGTAATGATATGAAAGTAATGTGCAGGTATCCCATCAGTTCTTTTAAGTGTGGTCTACTCATACTGTTTATTCACTGGTATCTGGGTTCTGTTGATCTTTTGTATCTCATCTTGATACTCACTGCCTTACATACTCAGTACATATTTTCGTACTGACGTCCCTCACGGGGGACCTGTATTCATGCCTGCAGGAACATGTACTTCAGGTCGTACACCTCCGTAGTAAGAGCCAGGACATTATGTTGTTAGTGGTGAGCTCCAGTTGTTTCGGGGCATCCCAAGTCGTCCCTATATGTACTTTTGGTATTTGTATAAAAGTCTTTTGTGGGCGGGAGTTTGTCCCGACCCCAACTCAGTTGTGTATCTATGTAGAGGCTTTTGTAGACATATTGTACAGCCATAGGAGTGTTTGGTTGATAGACGTGATGGCTCTGACGGCCAATTACTGTTCATATATATATTTATGCGTGTCTGCTGGGCTGATACAGGTACTGTTTTCTTCTATTTACAACGAAGTGCTGCCCAAATTTCTAATTTTCATAAGTAATGTAAATGTGAAAGTATAGGTTATGAACGGGTTCTCCCGGGCCTCCTCGGCTACGGGTGCCAGTCCGCTCCAATGGGATTTGGGGTATGACAGAACACAACACCAACTCTCACTCCAACTCTAACTATAACTCTAAAAAAGTATTATTTTCATAACCAAATGGGGCTGTAATCAACTGTATAGTTGGAAAATCTGAAGAATTGAACCAGTGAGTTCTCCATACACAACGTTAAAAACCCTTAAAAATACCACTTCTGTAACTTGCAATTTTAAAATTTTCAGGAACCAACATACTTTCTGCCTTCTATTGAAATTGGAAGGGAGAAAGGACGTAACTGGTACAAAGAGCATTCACCAATGTGCAAAGTAACTAACTGGCAGACAGTCTATTTGAACCTCTGTATACTAAAAACATAAAAGGAGATTGATTATTCAGTAGATGAACCAATTAGAAGTATAGTCAAGTTGGGATTTTTCATAATTTAGCTTCTCAGGGCAGCATGCGATTTTCTGTAATCCAAAAACTCGTGATTTTGTATTAGGTAATTGAAAATTCTAGACCATTAAAAATATAAACTGAGCCAAATATCATCCATTCAAGTACGAACTTGAGAAAATAGAGATATTAAGAAATAGATAGGAGTTATCCTAGTTTAACCGTGAAATTGCAGATATTTTCTGACTTATCCGGACATTATCTTCGAAAAGTACTTGTAATCACTTATGGAGTAATTAGATCCGAAATATAACACAAGAGGTTCCTTTTATTAACACTTGGAAATGATGAATAACATTTCATGTAACACACAAAATATATAATTTGATTTCAATATATCGCTGTAGGGTGTTTTATTTAGTTTGGCAAGCCTGTAGATTTAAGGGTAAACCACAATAACAGATCTTAATCCTAAGTTCTGAACAATGCTGTAGTCACTAAAATCAGCATCCAAGAAGAGTTTTGCCCATTCTTGTTCACTTCTTTCCTTTCCAGAAGTGAGAGTCATCATGGCCATATCATAGAAAAGTTGAGTTTCATACGACTTGTCGTCTCCTTTCTGGTTATTCAATATTACAATATCAATGATGATCACTTTTCCTCCATTTTTCTTATTTGGAATTGCTTCTTTACATTTCTTCAATATTTTTATACAATTTTCATCATGCCAATCATGTAATATCCACTGCTTGTCAATAGTCATCAAACATATATAAACCATTAACACAAGAACCTTTATTGTGAGTGAGAAAAGTTACAGTGAACATACATGAAATCAATATCCGACTAAACCAAGGGTGTGGTGTGTGTGTGTGTATTAGAAAGTCACCTTAAGCAAAATTGCATCGGCAGAAGGAATGGACTTAAACATGTCTCCTCCCACATAGCTCAGGTTCTTGCTCCCTTCACATCCTTCAATTACATGTGGCAAATCGAAGACAATGAAATTTATTTCAGGAAGCATATTAGCAATAACTTTAGCCACAGTTTCAGTGCCGCCTCCAACGTCCACCATTGATTTCATTCCTTCAAAATCTCCTTTACAACTCTCAGTCACCACACTTATAACCAATAGGGCGTCACTAGCCATGGCTTCATTAAATAGATGGTTAATTTTTGGTTCATTCTCCGCATTTTCAAATAAGGGTTTTCCATAAGCAGTCTGAAATGGAATACTAGAGTCCCCATTGTGGAACCATTGGCTGAGATAGTGAAACTGATCCACTGAACTTGGATCTAGTGCAATTTGCACAAAGGGGGCTAAGCTCAAAGGCTCATCTTTAAGGCGGAGGCATGAATTCGGAGTAAGTAAATAACCCTATTCTTATTTAATAAAGAAGCCTGCATGGATTAAAATACGCATGAGGCGATAAATATAATTCTGCTGTTTATCTTTATTATTGACGGGGAGGGCATCCACTAGGGAAAGTGAGATCGATGTAGAGACTTTTTAGGAGAGAAGATACATTTTTTTAGGAAAAGATAATACTAAAACTAGAGCTGTTAATACGGGTCGGTCCACCTCATCCGGGTTAGTCCACACGAGCTTTGAGTTTAACGAGTTAGGCTGGGCTGACCCATCAAAATGATGGGCCAAAAATCACTAAACTCACACCATTACTCTGTGGGTTGCGGGTCTCACGGGCCAGCCCACTTTTTAAAAAATACAACAACAACAACAAGCCTAGTGTATTCCCACACAGTGGGGTTTGGGAAAGGTAAAATGTACGCAATCCATACCGCTACCTCCGAAGAATTAGAGAGGTTGTTTCCGATAGACCCCCGGCTCAACTTTTAAAAAAAATAATATTTTCTAATTTAATTTTAGAATATTAATAAATATAAATATTACTAGATAATATTGGTATATTACATAGTGTTAATATTTGTTAATAAAGTTTCCAACACCTAGAGCTGTCAATACGGGTCGGCCCAATCCATCCGTGCTAGCCCACACGGACTTTGAGTTTGGCAGGCCAGACCGGGCTGGCCCATCAAAATGATGGGCCAAGAAATACCAAGCCCACACCATTACTTTGTGGGCTGCGGGCCTCACGGGCCAGCCCACTTTTTAAAAAATATTTTATAATTTAATTTTAGGATGTTGATAAACATAAATATTACTTGACAATATTACATAGTGTTAATACATGTTAATCAAGTCTCTAACATCACAAAAAATACTCTTGATAGCGAAATTAAATAATTTTTTACATGATATCCTTCGAACCAAATAAAAATACTAATAAGCAATCTAAATAGTTGCATGTATTTGACTTACGGGGCGGCCCACGGGCTAGCCCAACCCACATTGCTCAAGCACCATGGGCCACGGGTTTATTCGGGCTGGGCTAAAAAGCCCTGTTCTTAAATGGGCTATAAAAACTGAAGCCCAACTCCATCAAATCACAGGTCGGATCAGGCCGGCCCAACGGGCCTGACCCATATTGATGGCTCTACCAACACCCCCTAAAAGTACTCCTACTAGCGAAATTAAATAACTTTTGACATGATATCATTCGAACCTATTAAAAATACTAATAAGCAATCTAAATAGTTGCATGTATTTGACTTACGAGCCAGCCCACTGGCTAACCCAACTCATATTGCTCAAGCCCCATGGGCCACGGGCTTATACGGGCCAGGCTAAAAACTTTGTTCTTAAATGGGCTGCAAAAACTGAAGCCCAACTCTATTAAATTACAGGCCGGGTTGGGTCGACCCAACGGGCCTAGCCCATATTAACGGCTCTAACTAAAACAAACCATATAGACTAATAATTAAAGGCACGAAAAGACACAATAGTAGTGTTACTATTATATATAAGCGCGAGTGGGCGGCTGGAAGCAGGCAGCTGACGGTCGACATGCCTGCTTATTCCGTGATTTTACTATATTGTCCCTAATTAATTATTATATGATATTTACGTATTAAAAAATTAATAATATTTAAAAAATAAAATAGACATTTATAAAGTAAAATAGACATTTATGACATGGATGTTTCAGCTACTTCAATTGTAATTTTACTATATCACCAATAATTAATTATTATGAGTGATCTAAGTATATAAAAGTTGATAATATTTATTTTTAAAAAAAAGGTGAAATGAACATAAAATGATAAATTAATTTTTGATGTTTTAAATTAATTTAACATCTTACGTGACGCCCACTTAAAAAAATTTCACAAGTATTTTTATAGTAATTTTTTTATATCACTTTTAATTAGTTATTATGAGTCATTCAAGAGGTGTCGATTTCATTATTTCAATCGTGGTATTTGATTTACTCTCGAAATTATATCAGTGTCGTTTAAATTGAAATAGAAAAGAAATATCATAAATTACAATAATTAAAAACTTAAATTACTTTTAAAGTCTAAATTCACCATCAATAGCTCAAAAGTTTGAACAAAAAGAGTATCAAAATTACAATAGGAACAACTTAAAATAGTAAATTACAGCGTCAAAAAAGTATTATAAATTACAATAGTTATCGATGTCATATTAATTAGGATAAAGGGCTATTACTTGAAAATTACTTTGAAAGTCGCATAAATCATACTAATATAATTAACTTAAAATATCTAAAACTATATATAACAAATCTGATTGACTTTCTCAAATATTTCATCAGCGTCATATAAACTGAGATAAAAAAAAAGCATATAATATTCGAAAAGTAGCACATTGGGCCGTGCTAACACAGGCTCCAATATCTAGAAAAGATAGAGACTTTCTAAGATAAGGTTTTTTGCTCTTTAAATTTAAAAAGTAAAAACTTATATGACTAAGACTTTCTAGGAAAAGACTATACTTTTGGGCAAAACATAATTAGTTGGGTATTTTTAAACGTTAAAAATTTATTTGATGGACATTTTTAAGGGAAGAAAATGTGAGTTTTTTTTTTGAAAAAAAAATAGCTAGGAAATAATATTTCCTACATACTTATAAAAGGAAGTGGAACCAAATTGTGTCAATGCAAGCATGTTGACTTGTGTCAAATTAGGCATGATGAGCTTGTTCTGTGATGTGTTGATAAAGAAGGTGAAGTGATAGAGCGATTTGTTGGTGTTTTCAATGTTAGTGATACATCTGCACGATCATTGAAGGAGGCAATCTACTCTTTTCTTTCAAATCACTTATTAAGTTCTCCTCGATCACGTGGACACGATTACGATGGTTCCAGTAAAATGCAAGGAGAATTAAATATCTTAAGAGTTTAATTTTGCGTGATACTCTCTCTGCATATTCTATTCATTGTTTAGTACATCAATTGCAGTTGACACTTGTAGTTCTTTTGAAGAAGAATTCAGATGTGGATGATTTTTTTGGTTTATTTACTAATGTGATGAATATTGTTGAAGTATCTTATAAGCGCAGGAATTTTCCAAGACAAAATCAAATTGCAAAGGAGTTGCTCATTTCTGGTAAAGTTCACACAGGACTAGGACTAAATCAAGAACGTGAACTTTAACGGCCATTTGATACTCATTGGAGTTCTCACCATATGATATTAGAGAAGTTCATTGACATATTTTCATCAATCTTTATGTGCTCGGATTTGATGCATGTAAGTGTCCAAACTATTTTGACAGTAAGAATAAGACTAAGGGGTAATCTTGTTTTTATGCTACACTTGATGTTGAAGGTTCTAACAATGAGAAATTATTTGAATTCCTCATTATAAAATATGGATCAAGATATTGTCAAGTCTCTGGGACTACTCAATTCTGCAAAATAAGAATTGTAAAGGATAAGGGATAGTGGATGAAAATCATTATTGGATGATGTCTTTTTTTGTGATAAATATGAGGTAGTGATCCCAAAAATTAAATATGAGGTAGTGATCAATGTTAGTGATACATCTGCACGATCATTGAAGGAGGCAATCTACTCTTTTCTTTCAGATCACTTATTAAGTTTGCCTCGATTACATGGACCAGATTACGATGGTTCCAGTAAAATGCAAGGAGAACTAAATATCTTAAGAGTTTAATTTTGCGTGATACTCTCTCTGCATATTCTATTCATTGTTTAGTACATCAATTGCAGTTGACACTTGTAGTTCTTCTGAAGAAGAATTCAGATGTGGATAATTTTCTTGGTTTATTTACTAATGTGATGAATATTGTTGAAGCATCTTATAAGCGCAGGAATTTTCTAAGACAACATCAAATTGCAAAGGAATTGCTCATTTCTAGTAAAGTTCACACAGGATTGGGACTAAATCAAGAACGTGAACTTTAACGGCCATTTGATACTCGTTGGGGTTCTCACCATATGATATTAGAGAAGTTCATTGACATATTTTCATCAATTCTTTATGTGCTCGGATTTGATGCACGTAAGTGTCCAAACTATTTTGACAGTAAGAATAAGACTAAAGGGTAATATTGTTTTTATGCTACACTTGATGTTGAAGGTTCTAACAATTAGAAATTATTTGAATTCCTCATTATAAAATATGGATCAAGATATTGTCAAGTCTCTGGGACTACTCAATTCTGCAAAATAAGAATTGTAAAGGATAAGGGATAGTGGATGAAAATCATTATTGGATGATGTCTTTTTTTGTGATAAATATGAGGTAGTGATCCCAAAAATTAAATATGAGGTAGTGATCAATGTTAGTGATACATCTGCACGATCATTGAAGGAGGCAATCTACTCTTTTCTTTCAGATCACTTATTAAGTTTGCCTCGATTACATGGACCAGATTACGATGGTTCCAGTAAAATGCAAGGAGAACTAAATATCTTAAGAGTTTAATTTTGCGTGATACTCTCTCTGCATATTCTATTCATTGTTTAGTACATCAATTGCAGTTGACACTTGTAGTTCTTCTGAAGAAGAATTCAGATGTGGATAATTTTCTTGGTTTATTTACTAATGTGATGAATATTGTTGAAGCATCTTATAAGCGCAGGAATTTTCTAAGACAACATCAAATTGCAAAGGAATTGCTCATTTCTAGTAAAGTTCACACAGGATTGGGACTAAATCAAGAACGTGAACTTTAACGGCCATTTGATACTCGTTGGGGTTCTCACCATATGATATTAGAGAAGTTCATTGACATATTTTCATCAATTCTTTATGTGCTCGGATTTGATGCACGTAAGTGTCCAAACTATTTTGACAGTAAGAATAAGACTAAAGGGTAATATTGTTTTTATGCTACACTTGATGTTGAAGGTTCTAACAATTAGAAATTATTTGAATTCCTCATTATAATATCTTTTGACTGAATCGGCATTGATAGCTTTTTCTGTCATTTTTCCGTCCAGATCCGTAAGTTGCAAAGCTCCATTTGATAATACTTGTTTAACTATGTATGGGCCTTGCCAGTTTGGAGCAAACTTTCCTTTAGCCTCTTCTTGGTGTGGAAGGATGCATTTTACAACAAGTTGGCCGACCTCGAATTTTCTAGGACGTACCTTCTTATTGTAAGCTCGTGCCATCCTCTGCTGGTATAATTGAACAAAGCAAACTGCCGTCAACCTTTTTTCATCTATTAACGATAGTTGTTCTAGTCTAGACTTGACCCATTCAGTATCGTCGATTTCAGCTTCACTAATGATTCGAAGCGAGGGAATTTTGACTTCTGCGGGTATCACAGCTTCAGTCCCATAGACTAGTAAATAAGGAGTTGCGCCAGTCGATGTACGGATAGTTGTACGAATCCTAAAAGAGCAAACGGTAATTTCTCATGCCACTGTCGAGATCCTTGGACCATTTTCCTAAGAATCTTCTTAATATTCTTGTTTGCTGCTTCAACGGCTCCATTTACTTTAGGACGGTAAGGGGTAGAATGGTGATGCACGATCTTGAATTGCTCACAAACCTCCTTCATTAGATGACTATTGAGATTGGTTGCATTGTCTGTGATAATGGACTTTGGTATACCAAAACGACATATGATGTTCGAATGAACAAAATCCACTACTATTTTCTTCGTGACTGATTTGAAAGTAGCAGCTTCTACTCATTTGGTGAAATAGTCAATAGCGACCAGTATGAATCGATGCCCATTAGAAGCTTTTGGTTCTATTGGACCGATTACATCCATGCCCCAAGCGATGAATGGCCAAGGAGCGGACATAGGATGCAGCTCTGAAGGTGGGGAGTGAATCAAATTACCATGAATTTGACACTGATGACACTTGCGAACGAAGCGAAAGCAATCTCTCTCCATAGTTAACCAATAATATCCTGCCCGCATAATCTTCTTTGCTAAAACATAGCCATTCATATGCGAACCACATACCCCCGAATGTACCTCATTCATGATTCTTTCAGCTTCCTGAATATTAACACACCTCAACAAGTTCAAATCTGGGGTTCGTTTGTACAGAATCTCCCCACTTAAGAAGAACCCATTAGCAAGTCGCCTAATAGTCCTCTTTTGATCTGCACTGGCGTGTGTTGGATATTCTTTTGACTTTACGAAGCATTTGATATCATAGTACCAGGGTTCATTATCTGGTTCTGCATCAATTATATTGCAATAACCATGTTGATCTCGTATCTGTATCTCTAATGGGTCGAGATGCGTATTTCCTGGGTATGGGAGCATGGAACTTAGGGTAGCTAGGGCATCAGCCAGCTCATTATGGGATCTGGGAATATGTCTAAACTCGATAGACTTGAATCTCTTGCTAAGGTCCTCTAAGAACTGTTTGTATGGAATGAGCTTGATATCTCTCGTTTCCCATTCACCTTGAATTTGTCGAATGAGTAATTCGGAATCTCCCAACACCACTAGCTTGTGTGCACCCAGATTTATTGCCATATTTAACCCCATGATGCAAGCTTCATATTTTGCTGTGTTATTAGTACAAAAGAAACGGAGTCGTGCTGTGGCGGGATGATGATGCCCGGTCGGTGAGACAAGAACTGCCCCAATTCCTACTCCTTTGACATTGACTGCCCCATCAAAATATAATTTCCATGCATACATGTCATCTTGAACCTCTTCCTCAATTGAATTTACCTCTTCATCAGGAAAGTAAGTTCGCAAAGGCTCATACATATTGTCAACTGGGTTCTCAGCCAAATGATCGGCCAATGCTTGCGCTTTCATAGCGGTACGAGTAACATACACAATGTCGAATTCTATAAGTAAAATCCGCCACTTCGCCAATCTGCCTGTGGGTATAGATTTTTGAAAAATATACTTTAAAGGATCCATTCGAGATATGAGGTAGGTTGTGTAGGATGAAAGATAGTGCTTCAACTTCTGAGCAATCCAAGTTAGGGCGCAACATGTCTTTTCTAGAAGAGTATATTTTACCTCGTAACTTGTGAACTTTTTGCTCAAATAATAGATTGCTTATTCCTTTTTGCCTGTGATATCATGTTGTCCTAAAACACCACCAAAAGAATTGTCCATCACTGATAGATATAGGAATAAAGGCCTACCAGGTTCCGGTGGGACCAGTACTGGAGGATTTGCCAAATATTCTTTAATCTTATCAAATGATTCTTGACATTCGTCTGTCCATTGGATAGCAGCATCCTTATTTAGCAACTTAAATATCGGTTCACATGTAGTGCTGAGCTGAGCGATGAATCTGCTTATATAATTCAGCCTTCCAAGAAAACTCATGACCTCAGTTTTATTCTTCGGAGGCGGCAATTGTCGAATGGATTTTACCTTGGAGGGGTCCAATTCAATGCCTCTGCGGCTAATTATGAAACCCAAAAGTTTTCCGGATGGAACTCCAAATGCACACTTGGCTGGATTGAGCTTAAGATTATACCTTCGCAACCTTTCAAAGAATTTCCTCAAGTCATCTACGTGATCGACTCGTGTTTTGGACTTGATAATGACATCATCAACGTATACTTCTACTTCCTTGTGCATCATGTCATGAAAAATAGTAGTCATAGCTCTCATGTACGTAGCTCCCGCATTCTTTAAACCAAACGGCATGACCCTGTAGCAATAAGTACCCCACGGGGTGGTGAAAGCAGTCTTATCTGCATCTGTTTCATCCATCAAGATCTGGTGATATCCGGCATAACAATCCACGAAAGATTGGATCTCATGTTTAGCACAATTATCAACAAGGATATGAATATTGGGCAGCGGAAAGTTATCTTTAGGGCTTGCTTTATTCAAATCCCTATAATCAACACAGACTCTGATTTTGCCATTTTTCTTCGGTACGGGCACCACATTAGCCAACCATGTGGTGTACTGGGCAACCCTGATCACGTTCGCATTCAATTGCTTCATGATTTCCTCTTTGATTCTATTGCTCACGTCAGTTTTAAACTTTCTTTGCTTTTGCTGGACCGGTGAAAAATCAGGGTATGTAGGCAGTTTGTGGACCACCAAATCCGTGCTTAGACCCGGCGTATCATCATAAGACCAAGCAAAAACATCCTTATACTTGATCAAAATCTGAACAATATCATTTCTTATACTCTGATCTGCATGACTTATTTTTATTTCTCTAACCTCCTCACCAGTTCCCAAATTTATTATCTCAGTGTCATTTAAATTGGGTTTGGGCTTATCCTCAAATTGCTCCAATCCTTTCTTGACTTCCTTATCAACTTATCCTCAAATTGGAACCGGAATTGTCAGTTTCCAAGCCTTCTTCTTCTGCTCTTTTGCCCATTTTCTATCTGCTGCGGTAGGCTTAAAGCCTAAGCCAAAGGAGTTATGGCTACCACATGGATCTACAGGGTTTATAATTCCTTGCAGCGAAACCCCTAATCATTTTCCCGGTTCATAACCATTTTGTAGCATTTGGTTAGCCACCATGATTAAAGTAGAAGAGAGATAAGACCTTGGAATCGGCGTACCTTCCATGACTTGATCAGCTGTCACGATTTCGAAGGCTTGATAAATGGGAGATTCACAACCCTCTTTTGTTTCGATACAGGGTACAGAAGGATCTCGATGTATGGGAAGGTCATCCTCTCCATGTACAATGATTTCCTGATTGTCGTGTTCAAACTTAACTACTTGATGCAAAGTAGAAGGTATGGCTCTGGCCCTGTGGATCCATGGTCTTCCTAAATGTAGGTTGTAGGAAGTATCCATGTCTATTACTTGAAAGGTGATTGTAAACTCAACTGGTCCGATAACCAAAGCAAGATCTATCTCACCAATTGTGTCTCGTTTTGCACCATCAAAAGCCCGGACACATACATTATTAGACCGAATCCTATCTGGGCTGATTTTTAATTTTTGCAGAGTAGAGAGAGGACAGATATCTACTCCTGAACCTCCATTGATCATTACCCCTTTTATGTAATATCCTTCACATTTGATAGTCAGATGCAAAGCCTTGTTGTGACCAGAACCTTCTGTGGGTAACTCATCATCAATGAAAGTGATTCTATTTGCTTCGAATATTCTACGAACCATCCTTTCTATTTGACATACCGTAGTTTCCTTCGGGACGTATGCTTCGTTCAACAACTTAATCAATGCCTGATAATGTTCTTTAGAATGTAGCAGCAGGGATAATAACGAGATTTGAGTAGGGGTTTTCCTCAATTGATCGACAATGGAATAGTCTTGGGTTTTCATTTTCTTCAAAAATTCCTCAGCCTCTTCGTTTGTGACAGGTTTTTTCATTGGCCCTTGACTATCTTTAAACTGTTTTGGTCTCCTTAATTCTTCTGGAACATAGCATCTTCCTGATCGAGTCAAGCCCCCCGTTTTGTTTGTTTCTTCCATGACCTCTTTTCCTTTGTACATCACTGTGGTTTTGTTGTAGTTCCATGGGATGGTTTTCAAGCTTGTTACAGGGAGTTGTGCTGCGTGTCTTATGACAATTGGCTCTGTCATCTCTCTCGTGTTGTTGCGCTGTTGGTCGAACCCTGCGGGACCACTTAAAACATATAGTTTTGGCCCATCTTGTGCTATTCCCTTTAGCTTTGCAGGAACATACAATACCATCTTTTCTGAATCTCGGGGTCTTATAATGGAACTCGCTCCTTTCACGATCAGTGGTTCTCTTTGCATACCCTTCAGTGCTTCACCCGGGTTCTCCTTCAAGGCGCCTATTTCCATCACTGCTTGGTTTGTTGGCCTGTATTCTCTATCATTAAAAATCATCCCCACGACGTGTGTGTTACTGTGATTAGGAAGTGGATTATCGGTGACATTCGGTGCTTCTTCTTTTTGTATTACGATTGCCTTGCTTTCGATTAACTTTTCAATGGCTCTCTTCAGACTCCAACAATTTTCGGTACTGTGACCTTGGACGTTGGAATGGTACTCATACCTTACATTAGGATCAAACCAACTTGCATTCGGATCCACTTTGAGAGGCAAAACAGGTTCGATCCATCCTAATTTGACCAATCTCCGCAACAGGCTCGTATATGATTCTCCAATTAGGGTGAAGTTTTCCTTTGGCCTCTGTTCTCTTGTATAGTCTGCCGTAACATACGAATTACGAGGGGCTTGTAAATTTGGCTGCCGCGGACGAAAACCTTGTGGCGCAGGTGCCCGCCATTGTGGACGCTGAGGAGGTCGGGCATACGCTTGAGCATTAAGAACAGCAGGTTGAGGTGTATAATAATGTTGAGGAGGGCTGGGTTTTCCTGTTGGACATGAACGTAAGGGGAGTTTCGTCCCCTTTGGGCATTGCCTGGTACTGATGCCATCATGGATCCTTCCTCCTTCTTTTTTTGATTTCCGAAACTACCTGATCCACTTTGAATGGCTTGTGTAGTGGCCCTGAGGGCAGTTTGGCTCATGATCTTTCCTGATTTGATGCCATTCTCCACCATTTCCCCAATTTTTATTGCTTCGGCGAAAGGTTTACCAACCGCGGCTAGTAAATGATGAAAATAATCGGACTCTTGAGTTTGGAGAAAAACGTCAATCAATTCCTGGTCCTTCAGTGGCGGTTTGACTCTAGACGCCTGTTCTCTCCATTTTATGGCAAACTCTCGAAAACTTTCAGATGGCTTTTTCTTCATATTAGCGAGAGAAGTGCGGTCAGGGATAATATCGAGATTGTATTGAAATTGTTGTACAAAATCTTGGGCCATATCATCCCAAACGTGCCAATGGGAGATGTCTTGATCGATAAACCATTCGGAGGCTATTCCCATCAGACTTTATCCGAAATAGGCCATAAGCAGCTCCTCTTTCCCTCCTGCTCCTCTGAGTTGATTGCAATACCTTTTTAAGTGGGCCACTGGGTCACCATGACCACTATATTTGTCAAATTTTGGGGTCTTGAACCCTATTGGCAAATGAACATTAGGGAACATACACAGGTCTTTGAAAGAGACGCTTTTGTGTCCTCCCAATCCTTGCATGTTTCTCATACTCTGCTCCAGACTCTTCACTTTTTTAGCTATCTATTCTCGTTCTTCATTCATAATAGCCTTCTCAATCACGATATGAGACTCAGGCTGATGAGTGGGTTGAAATGAATTTGCGGGTTTGAATGCCAATTCAGGAGGATAGACTTGATCATGATTTAGCTCGTTGATAGGCTTCTGCATCATTGATGGAGGATTTATATTAGTTGTCACGGCTGGAATAAAAAGCGGGTTGTTCGTGAATGATGGATTTGGAGGACGCATGGTGGATGTGCCAGCAGCGCTAGACACATTAGCGTATGGACCAAATCCAGGCGGATAAAGTGGATCGTCGACTTGGGCTTGAGTAGAACTGGGATGATTTGCATTTGAAAAGCCAGGAATCGAGGTAGGCGGGGCTTGTCCATTCGCCCAGGACTGATACATTTCTGCAATTTGTTGCTTCAATAACCTATTCTCCTCCAAAGATGCGAACTCTTGTGGAACTAACTGATCTCGACCTTCTTCATTGTCAGATTCTGTTCCATCTTTTCGAGTCATCTTCCTTTTTCCTTTATACCTTGTGTTGTATGGGTGAGAGGCCAGCTTAACCACAACCAACCACCTTATTCTCTCTTTCTTTGAAACAGAAACAAATATGTTAGGATTTAGAGCTTTGAAGAATATTGATATATTTATAACTAACTCAAATGTCATGCACCTAAGTAATTTTCTTCCTGAAATGGACTTAGGAAAACCCTCTTGTTTCATCCCGGCTTTGGTGAATTAATTTTTTTTTTCATTATTTAATGCCAACATCTTAAAATTGTTACTTGAAACTTGAATCTTGAAAAAATATTTGATCGTACCCGTCGAGGGTTGCGTACGTATCATGTTTTACATGAATCAGATCATCACGTAGTTCATGTTTTATTTAACCCCCTTTTTTCAGATCAATTAATTCACTTAAAATCCGGTCAACATCCGATATGGCATTTCCTATAATGCAACAAGTAGCACATAAAATGTACATGATGGTCTCAAGAGGTGACACCTGGCCTAGACGGACCCGACCCCTGGGTCGAGCCCTACTAAGTCAAAAATACATGTGATACAAGTAAAACACAGTCTATTAGGGATAGCCATGTCTAAGCTGCAGTTATGTTAGGTTTAACCTGGTGGAGTTAGGTATCTAGACTGTCTATGAAACGAGCGGACAACTCGAGTCGGCAAGGGACAGCTTTACCGGTAGCAGGGCTTTCCGGCCTCACTGTTGGTCCTTTCCATCCTAAATCATGGGTGACTACAAAATCCTTCCCAGGAGCGTTGCCGCATCTCTGGTATCTCAAGCTCGGGAGCGTATACCGCATCTCCGAATATACAGTATCTCAGAAGACTCAGATGGGTGCGCGAGAGAAGACAGTTTATATTGCAATTCAAATAATATCAAAGCGATAAACATGTAGGCAAAGAACACATTTAGGCCAACAATATACAATATCAAAATTGAATAAAGCCAATTAAGTCAATATAAAAGCTCGAATTCTGCTTAAGTCCTCAGCAGAGTCGCCATCTGTCACACCCCGGATTTTTCACCGCATCCGACCCCGCTAGGGAGTTGGTTTTAGAGAAAATGGGTTTTCCCAATTAAAGTGACGTTTTGAAAAGGGATTATTTTATTTACAGAGTTGCCACTTGGAATTGAGTTTGGGTGTTCCAAGTCACCTTATTGAATCCCTATTCAAAAGGAAATGACTCTTCAATTTTTATTTTTTTGGTCTGCGAATTAGAAATTCGGATAAGGAATTCTGTTGACCGAGGGGAAGGTGTTAGGCACCCCTCGAGTCCCGTGGTTCTAGTACGGTCGCTTTAATGACTTACGTCTGGCTTAAATTAATTTTTTATTTAGAATTTATAATATTTGTTAACCTAACAGTTGTTTGCCTCCCGATTTTAATTTATTTTGAAATTATTTATTATATTGACGTGTGGCTTACCGATAGTAGTACTTTTCGGCCTCACCACAAATTTTGGCACGTTTCTCGCGCCTTTATGGCATTTATGAGTCGTCCCCATTTTCCTAATCTAAATAAGCACCTAATGGGTTTAAAACCCACCCATCCCAATTCAATCGGCTTCAAATGGTAAATTAATTTAATTATAACAAATGGTTGGTAGCAGGGCTTTCCAACTTCATCGTTAATTTTCACTTGTATTAAACTTTAAAAATTCTTTTGATCAAAACATGAACTCATTTTTTTTTCCAGTTATTATCTCATTTCCTAAAGATGTGATTGTACACATAATTCTACATTTCTTAATCCAACTATATTTGTCTGTTATTATTGCCGGTCGAACCATATTCCTAATGATCCAATTAGATAACAAAGTAACGACAAACTTAAGAGTAAAATACAGCTTCATTCGTCATAAATTTCATGTGTTCATCACCCAATTTGCACGACAAAAATTATCATGGTAACACAAATTTAAATAAATACATCCAGACACTACAAGCAAAAGAATGCTAATAAAGAAGCAAGGTTTGAAAAGAACAAGTTCAAAGTCATACTTTCTGGTTCTTTAGAGTAATTTATAAGTAGCCATATGGCTTAAGGAGATACTATTAATTATCAAAAAGTGGATCTTTTGTTGTTTAGGAGTTAAATAATTCACTAGTTAATATTGGAGTCAAAATAGCAATGCAACTGAAAATAAAATTGAATTTTAAAACAAACTATTTGAATTAGGCTCATGGCCAGACTAATTTCTATTTCTAGAATTAATATAAGGCATAACATCGGCAAAAATTTAATTGAAAAAAAAAAAATAAAAAATCGGATGGAGTCTTAAATAGTACACTCTCCATTTCATTTCATTAATTCATTCAAACAGGTAATTAATTTTCATGCATGAATTTATATTCATTTTTTTTTTTGCATGCATGCATGAGTCGTAAATTGTAGCTTTTAACACAACTATACCAATTGCATTTCAACTGAAGGTGATGTTATAAGACAAACCAAATATAGAAAATACATACTAACACATTGATACTACCTTAAAGATTAATCACTATAGGAAAAAGAAATCCAACTAACCCAAGATAAGAAGCACTCACGATCATATACGTATTGCAGAAAATTATACATAAACATTTAGAAAAGAAAAAAAAAATATATCACCCGAGCTTCAATTAATTGCATAACGTATAATATAACATCTCACGAATTATTCAAAGCCAAAGTGACAATTGGACTTTATGCATGTCATTATACTAAACGTTTTACTTTAAATTTATCTACATAAAAAAAGGGAATATATCTTATGTTGAAACATCGTATATAAAAATGAACAATTTTGTCACATTGGAATCAAATCTCGCATAATCACAATGTTACATTGTACAAAGAATAATTGAGGTTTATCACTTGAAAAGATAACTTACGCATAAAGTCAATGTAATTTACTGATTTAGGAGCCACGACCATAAAACCGTGAACGAAAACCTCAAAACGTTTACTTTTTCCTTTCCAATCTTCCATTTTTTTTTCTTTTTCTTTCTTCTTCTGTTTCTTTTCTTTCTTCCTGTTTTCTTTTTTTTTTTCTTTCGCTTTCTTTTGTTTTTTTTTTGTTTTTTTTGTTTTTTTTGTTTTTTTTGTTTTTTCCGTATCCCCTCCCTTTAGTGCCTCCCCCTTTTGTGTTGCATGTATGTGTTATATATATATATATATGAAATTAGTGGATGTGTGCGTGTGTTGTGTGTTTGTGTAGTGGGACAGTGGGGAGAGGTAATGGGATAGGAGTGGGACTTGTGGGTGGTTTGGGTAGTTTAGGATTATCTTTTTTTTTTTTTTTAATTAATTTTTTAAATAAAATAAAAATAATAAAGTCTATTTAAACTAACAAAATACAAGATAAGTTAATTATCTAGTCTTAGGAATATGGTTAAGAAATGTTAATATCACAACATTCTTTATTAAAAATTGAAAGAAGAAAACAAATATAATTTAATTTAATTTTTTTTTTAAAATAAAAAAATAAAAAATAAAAAAAATAAAAAATAAAATAAAAACTTATTTAAAATGTGACTCTATTTTTGTAGTTTTTAAAATTTTTAACGAACCTCAAAATAAGATAAATTTAAAATGCCTAAAAATAAAAATAAAATAAAATAAAATAAAAATTAATTGAACATTAAAATGGTATAAAAATATTATGTTTGGGTCAAAAATTAGGTGTTTACAATATATAAGAAGAAACACGAAATGACTATATGTGAAAAATAACTAGTGTACCATTAAACAAAATACTAGGAGCATATCATACTTGCTCCAATTTACCTTACTTTCAGTAAAATCGCATAGGCAGAAGGAATGGACATAAACATATCTCCTCCCACATAGCTCAGCTTCTTACTCTCTTCGAGCCCTTCAATTACATGTGGCAGATCAAAGAGAATGCCTTCAATTACTCTCTTAGTCATGGTTCATGTTCCTCCTCCAACGTCCACCAATGATTTCAATCCTTGCAAAGCTCCATTACAATGTTCAATCACCACACTTGAAATTAATGGGTTATTGTGAGCCATGGCTTCGTTAAACAGGCAGCTAAACCCGGTGTCTTCCCTTGTATATTCAAATAACGGTCTGCCATGTGTGATGGCGAATGGAGTAGGTTGGTCTCCGTAGCTCTGGATCCATTGGCTGAGACAGTGCCATGGATCCATCATAATTGGGTCAAACATCGCATGAATATAATGGATCATGCTCAAATTAGGCACATCTTTAAGGAGGAGACGTGAAGTCGGAGTAAGTAAATAACCCTCTTTTTCTTGAATAAAGAGGCCTGCATGGACTAGAATACGCATGAGACGATAAATACAATCTTGGAGTTTAGCCTTATTATTGTTGATGGAGAGGGCATCCACGAAATCGGGGAGGGTCATGGCTTGGCCATGAGAGTGGATGATATCGGGAATTCCAAGCTGAATTGCACATTTGAGTGACACTGAGTTGATGAAGTTGAATGTATAGTTCCATATGTGTGCCTGAGCATCCAGTACTTCTCTGGTCTTGTACATTTCATCAATGTCATCATTAGGCAATGCCATATTTGTGAGATTTTCTTTGAGATGCTTAGGGTTTTTTTGCCAAGAAAATATTCAGGTGGGAGGACCTGAGTAAGTATATTATTTATTAGAAGTGCACAAGAGGAGAGTCAGACCTTATCTCTAAGATATAAAAACAGATCGCATGGCTCAATCCTTATAAGGAGAGCAAAAAGATAGAGGTTCTATACAGGAGAGAAGATGCTAAATTTATTTCTCCCAATTTCTGGCCTATACCAAAATACAATTTGGTTAACTGATATAAATATTTAGGGTTGTGATAATTAACGATCTAGGTCGATATATTCATCACTATATATATTTGAACGAAAATATCTATCGTCCAGCAGAGCATAGAAAAAGGTAATAAGATGGGTGATCTCCTTATAATTTATATATAAAGCTGGCAAAATAAAATTGTAACCAAACTATGCATGAAATTCACGCGCTATGTATTTGCTGACACTTGAAGTCGAAGTCTGCCAGTCGTCCATCAACTATTTTTTCTTATATTAATAGTAGATATTCTGCATTTCTAACTGCTTGTCTTGCTACCAAAAAAAAAATCATAATAATTACCATTTTAGAAAATTAAGACATTATTAAGTACACTCCTCCCATTTTTCTCTCATTTGGAAATAAAATGACGAAAAGATAGTATTGTACTCCATTCACTTTAAAGTTTTATGTGCATTAATGTGGATTTATTCTTCCAATCACCACACTTTCCATTATGGGTGTCAAGTGGGCCGGGCCACCCATCCCTCGTAACTAACTCGGCCTGGTTTGATTCGACCCGGTAAGCCTTAGGGCTTTAGGGTTTCGGATCCCCGGCCAGTTATTTTTTAAAATGGGCTTGGCTAACCCAGCTAGGACCAAGCCCAGTCCAGGCCCGCCGGTTAACCGGCCCGGATAAATTTTTTTTAAAAAATGATATTTTGGCTTTTGAGCCAAACTAACCGTTGGCCCAACAGCTATATAGCCGTTTTTGCGTCCAAACGGCTAGTTTGGGCCCATTTATTAAAAAAAAAATAACAAAAAACTTTAAAAAATATTTTTTAATCCCAAAAAAAAATCTATAAATACCCTACAACTTTCAATCATTTTTCACACAATTTTTCACTCTCTCAAATCTCAATTCTCAATTCTCAAATATTCAATATATTTAATTTTTTAAAGTGTTCAGTTTAATTTTTTAATTTTTCGTTTACAAAGTACGAGCGGAAGTTTCTAAAGTCGCAATCTTCAGATACTTCCAAAATTTGGTATTGTCGTTCCATCTCTTACGTTTAATTTTTATTTATTGTATTAATTGTTTAATATTTAATTTTATTATATTTGTGTATTTTAAATATTTTTAGTTTAATTTAATTTATATTATGGACAAATTAAGAAACCTCGCTACTAAAGGTGTTAAAAAATTTTGTCCCAGAAGCGGTAGTGGTAGTAAAAAGCGAATTACTAGCGGTAGAGGTAGTTCAAGTAGTAAATATACCCATGTGCCTTCGCCTCCGGTACCGCTTGATACACTTTTTTGATGAAGAAATAGGTGTAGGTGCTCACGATATGAATTATGAAGAAGCTCAGAAAAATTATGGTATAGAAGAAGAAAATGAAGTAGATGTGGTTAATTTAGACGAAGATAATGAAAATATTGCTGAGACACCCGCAGTAGGAGATGCTAACGTTAGATCTGAATCAGTTAATCTCCCTTTCCGTCCTCCCAGTGCCCCAAAACCTCGTAAAAGAACTAGTATTGCATGACAATTTTTTGAACGTATATCAGATATTGAGGTGCAATGCAATATTTGTCAACAAATATATAAGCATAGAAGTGGAGGCAAGCAAGGGGGTACGGGTACGTTAATGAGACATGAAGCTGAAGATCACAAAAAGAGAGTTAAATATTGCAAAAGGTGGTGGGGATGTTGGTGGGTCAACACAAACTAGAATGGACCCAGCAACCAGTCACGTAGCGAAAAAGTATAATAAATTGAGGGACAGGGTAGAAATAGCTAAAATGGTAGTTGTGGGTTGTTTGCCTTTTAGTTTTCCTTCTTTTGATGCCTTTATTCGTTATATACAAGCAATTTATAATCCTATGTTTAACGGTATTCCTAGAACTACTTGTCAGTCTGATATTTTTAGACTCCATTCACAATATTATTTTTATTTATCAACATTGTTAAAAAATATTCAATGTAGATTGTCCCTAACTTCTGATCTTAGTCGTGCTGTAAATAAAAATAATTATTTAACCGTTACTTGTCATTAGATGGATAGTAATTTCGTGATGCAAAAACGTATTCTTGCTTTTTTATATGATGAAGATCGTAAACATACTGGACAATTTATTGCTGATTCTATTGTTAAAATTGTCGGATATTATGGTATCGAAAATAAAATTTTATGTATTGCTTTTGATAATGCTTCTAACAACAAGACTGTTATAACAAAAATAAAATCTACGCTATCTCCGCCCTTGCCTGAAATTTTTCATATTAAGTGTGCATGTCATATATATAATTTAATTGTAAAAGATGGTCTTGAGTTTTTTGAGCTTTATATTGAAAAAATTCGTCTTGCCGTTGGTTTTATTCAAGGAAATAATCGTAGATCGAGAATTAGAGAATTTAAAGTTAAATGTCAAGAAAATGGACTTACACCGAGTTTGATGCCTGAGGAAATTGATACTAGATGGAATTCTACTTATGAATTTTTAAAAACTTGTTATAAATATAGAATTCCTATTACACTAGCTTTTAACCAACATTGCGGTTCACTTGTTGATTTTGCTAATTGCATGCTACATAATTCTGATTGAGTTGTAATTAATGATCTTGTTAAGTTTTTAGAAAAAATTTATGTAGCTACGGTTGAATTTTTCGGTGCTTATTATCCTACTGTTTGTAATATTTTGGCATATATAGCTGATATTTCTGGTTCGCTCAAAGAATATAAAAATAAAGAAGGTTATAAAGAAGCTGTTGGCGCCATGTTTACGAAATTTAAAAAATATTTTTTCCCGATTCCCCCTATTTACTTGGTTGGTGCTATGCTAAATCCGTGCATGAAATATAATAATATGTGTCACTTTAGTACTCTTATTTATACTAACTTAGAAATAAATACTAACCATGATTCTGAACAAGTACAACCTGATTTGTGGACGGCTACGGCTGATGCAAAGGATTACATAGAAGAATTATATAATCACTATGCTGATTTATTTGATTTAGCCGTACCTACAAATATCACTCCAACTGTCGCTCCTCATCCTCCCGAGGAGCCATCATCTTCTAAAAGGCCGGCACATAGTGGTTTTTCAGATTCGTTTTATGATTTAAATTGTTGGAACAATGTTGATGAGAGAACTTACACATTAACTTATCGAGAAGAGCTGAAATATTATCATCGGGCGGCACCGGAGGATCGCAGACGACGGACCAACACATTGGATTGGTGGAGGAGTAATGAAACACAATATCCTGTGCTTTCAAGATTAGCTAGAGATATCTTGAATGTTTCAATGTCAACCGTTGCATCAGAGAACGCCTTTAGTCAGGGACGACAACAGCTTGGAGACAACCGACACTCATTGGGAAGCAATGTAATGAATGTTCTAGTTTGCCTCAGAGATTGGATTAGAGTGGAAAGAAGAAACCAAGGAATGGAAACGGAGCCGAGCGACGAGCTGAAACTTGAAGAAATTATGACTTCACGGGAGAACTCAGCAGAATCAAGTCCAATGCATGGTTTTGCCCCCTTTGACTTCGACTATGCTATGCAAGTTCCCATTAATATTAACATGAATGAGTTGGAAAAAATGATGCATAATTTATAGATTTTTCATTCATGTAAATTATAAATTTTGAATCATTTTGCAATCAATAAAATTCCCCAAATTCATTCACTCCTTAGTCCTTGCTTTTTATTTTTTTTCATTTAACGATTTAAAATTTTAAATTGAATTTCTAGTTTTCTACTTTAAATTAAAAACTTACTTCTAATATATTATTAATTTACTACCAAATATTATTAATTTATTATATTAAGTAGCATATGTTTTGTATATTTGTGCATATATCTTCTATACAAGTGTATATTTAACGTATACATGTATATATGTTTTATAAATTAGTATATAAGTATATCTATATATATTGTAATGTATATATAATGTAGTATATTTTATAAGTAGTAGTATATATACATTGAATGGTGCGTATACACGTGTATATATCTTCTATAGAAGTATATATTTAACGTATACATGTGTATATGTTTTATAAATTAGTATATATCTATATATATTGTAATGTATATATAATGTAGTATATTTTATAAGTAGTAGTATATATACATTGAATGGTGCGTATACATAGAATAGAGTGTATATATGTGAATAGATCTTCTATAGACGTGTATATTTAACGTATACATGTGTATATATTTTATAAATTAGTATATAACTATACAAATATATATATTGTAATGTATATATATTGTAGTATATCTCATTTAAAGTATTACATATACATAGAATAGAGTGTATATATGTGAATAGATCTTCTATAGACGTGTATATTTAACGTATACATGTGTATATGTTTTATAAATTAGTATATAACTATACAAATATATATTGTAATGTTTATATATTATAGTATATTTCATTTAAAGTATTACATATACATAGATTAGAGTGTATATATGTGAATAGATTTTCTATAGACGTGTATATTTAACGTATACATGTGTGTGTATATATATATATTGTAGTATATTTTATTTAAACTTTAAAGTTTAAAGTAGTATATATATATTTGGATGGTGCGTAAATATGTGTAATTGTGTATATGTGTATATATTTTTTAAATTCTAATGTAGTATATACTATATATATAGTGTATATATATTGTTTAACGTATTTATAATGTATATAGGTGGGTATATATAATGTATATTGAATTTTTTTTTTTTATATATTTTTGACCATGTTTGACCGGGTTAGGGTGGTTTTTGATTTTTTTATGATAGGGCCCGGACCGGTTCACTTAGACCCCAACCCAGCCCCGGCCCGGCCCACTTAGACCCCAACCCGGTCCGGCCCTCAACCCGGTTAAATAATACGAGCCGGTTCCGGGTTGGCCCGGCCCGACCCACTTGACAGCCATACTTTCCATTAATTGAAGAGATTACTGTATTAAAGAAATTAAATAAGAAAATAATGATAAAAATACATAATTTCTTAAGAGACATGCAAATAAAAAATGTGACGAGTATTTAAAAATGAAGGGTGTAACTCAGATCTGAATATTCTAAAACAGAAAATATGGAAGAATAAAGTATGTGAGAAAAATCCAAATGACCAAGGAAAGAGCCGCGGAAGCAAGATATAAGAAAGAATAAAGGTTTGCAAATATGAATTCAGTACATTTCATTTGCATACCCTCTATAATATTTTTGCTGGCTATATACTCTCTTTAATTATTACCTTTGGTAGTATTATAATCAAACACAATTTCATCTTCAACCTCAATTTCAAAAATTTCAAAAATAAAGTGAAAAAGTATATTGTTTCTGTGGCCAAACGCCTACTAAGTTTCTTTATAATTAGCACTGATAGTTTGCTTATATGCACTTGGGTAATCGACCCCCTCTTGAACTAGTTTTTGAGGCTGAGTTAGGCCCATGTTCCATTCTTGACATGATATCAAAGTCAGGTCCATCCCCATTTTGGGCCCCCGATCCACGCTCCAGTGCCAGCTGGGCCTGGGCGTGAGGGAGGTGTTAGAGTGGGTAAAAGTTCCACATTGGTTGGGGAATGGAATTGTAGTTTACTTATATGGATTTGGGTAATTCTTCCCTTTTGAGCTAGCTTTTGAGGTTGAGTTAGGCCCATGATCCATTCTTGACATTAGTCTCCAAAAATGAATAGTGGTCCTTATATGAAGTCTTCTTTGGCATATAAAAGTTTCAGAGTTTGGTGGTTGTAAATAAAAGTCCAGGTACCAAATTCAAGATTTAATCAGCATCAGTTGTTTCATTATTTTTTTTTCCAAGTAGCTGCTTTGCCAAACTGAACGTAAGAAACTAAAAATAAATATTCAATACTCTGAAAGTTAAAGGTCTTAATTAAAGAGGTTATAGCCAACAAATATAAAGAGGCTATAGCCAGCATAAATTTAATTTTAAGAGGCTATGTTAGGGAGATTGATACATAAAACATGAATTTTCTGAGTTAACAGAAAAGGAAAAGAAATTAACTGGAGGATGACATAGATTTTAACTTTCGACGTTAGTCAATTCATACATAGTGCGTCAATTTCGTGTGCTATATAAATAGGTTGGTCTGAATTCTTTTGTTCCACTATTTTTAATTTTTCTTGAATTGAACCGATAACTGTTACAATCGTTATTCAATTGAAAGAATCTCTATTTTAGAACTGCATGTGAGAATTTCACCCGATAACAGATCTTGCTATACATAACTTCATATATAATTAGCTCATATACTAATATAGGAAAATTCTTCTAAAAAAACGTGTTGAGCTTTCTTTCCTTTGCTAACCCCTTTAGGTGAATAAGAAAGCTTAGGTTCATTTGATTTTTCTTGCCGTCATTTAGGATTTAGGTTCCGGACTCGAGGACTTGTTTGCCATTTCACCTGTATCATTTTTACCGCGGAAATATGGGCTGTAGAAGGGTTAATTCTTTAATTGATTGAATATTATTACTCCGTTAGAGTTTATGTGATTTTATTTGATTTGAATTTTGAAATGGAGTCTAAGAAATTAAAGAAAGAAATACTTTTGAAACTTATGATTTAAAACAAGTCGTGCGTCACTGTGTGATTATAATCATTTAATTAATGGTGAAATAATTGATATTTTTTTAAAAAAATTAAGGATAGGGGAAGTGAAATGGGGAAGTAGATTGCAATGTGGGGAATCCAACCGCCATTCATATAGTGTTAATTCAAGTAATTAATTAATTAAATTATTATGATTTTAAAATTAAATTATTATTTTATATAAACATATGTCATTTTGGAATTGCCTAATAGAAAATGTATCATATAAATTGAGAGAAGAGAAAGTACTAAGTATTAGGTTAGGCAACTTTCAGTGATTATGCCTGAGAAACATCAAACATAATGGAAACATCCTTTAAGACTCATTTGGATATGATCTTTTTCTTAAGAGAAAAGAAATTGCATTAGCGTTTGTTTATTTGGATTGATCTGTTTTTTGGTTGAAGAAAAATATTAAAGATGTCAATAAGTTTTAAAAGTGATACGTATTATTTTTATTACTTGTTTGTTTCAAAGTTAATTAAAAACATGTCCAAACAAAACTGCATGTGCTATACTTAAATTGATTGTCCAACAATAATTTTTTTGCCGAGGAGCACTAAAGAGTAGATTGAACTAGTGTTGGGCCATAATTTTTTTAAAAATTATCTTTAAATATTTATTTGGTCATGAAATTCGAGATATGATCAATCAATTTTTGGGTTTTGGGATTTGTTTTTAAAATAAAGCATGTGCAAATATAATTTCAAAAACTCAAGTTTTCAAGATTCAACTCAAAATCCATAATCAAACAGAAGCTGAGTAGAAACGTGGATCAATTAAATTTCTATCCATAGAGTTTATGTAATCATCTAGGTGTTAAGGGGATGTTTGGGTTTGAGTTTGTATGTTGTTCTGATGTTGGGGCTCAATATCCATCAGTTTTTTCTTTACTTGTACCAAAGTTCACTTGCTAATAATTAAAGGCAAGTGTGGAGTTTATAAACTCTTGAACTGGACTACCACCAATTTAGAAATAAACATAGAAATATGAAAAATTATGAAACAGAATTTGCAGGACTATTTTTATTAGTACTATACTTAAAAAAGTATAGTTATGGATTTTTTTCCCTTTTCATTTGGCTTCTTAGGACAGTGATCATGATAACTCACATGTCCTAAAGAAGTCATTACATATGAAGTGAGGGAATATAACACAAGGTGATCCTTAGTTAACAGTACATATGGAAATGAAGAATAACATTTTCTGTAACACATGAAAATAGAAAACAATGAACATTTGCTAGATTCTTTGGCCAAATCTTCTAAGTATTATTTGAACTTCTAGCGACACGACTAGACCTAAGGAAAAACCTCAATAACAGATCTCAATCCTAGTTTAGAAATAATTTTGTAGTTACTAAAACCAGCATTAGAGAAGAGTTTTGTCCAATCTTGTTGATTTCTTTGTTTTCCAGAAGTAATGATCATCATAAGCATGTCAAAGGAAAGTTGAGTTTCATATGACTTGTGGTCTCCTTTATGTGGGTTATGATCCATTAGTAACATGTCAATGATGATTACCTTTCCCCCATTCTCCTTACTTGGAATGGCTTCTTTACATTTTTTCAATATTTTGATACACTCTTCGTCATTCCAATTATGTAATATCCACTACTTGTCATTCATCAAATATAAACCATTAAATATAAGTACATATAATATTGTTATAGTGTGAAAATAACTACGTATTAAAAGTTATACCTTCAGTAAAATTGCATTGGCAGAAGGAATGGACTTAAACATGTCTCCTCCCACATAGGTTAGGTTCTTGATGCCTTCATCACATTCTTCAATTACATGTGGTAGATCGAAGACAGTGAAATTTATTTGTGGAAATGCATCGGCAATAGCTTTAGTTAAGGCTCCATTGCCACCTCCAACGTCCACTAGTGATTTTAATCCTTCAAAGACTCCCTTACAATGTTCAGTCATTACACTTGCAACAAATTGAGCATCAGTAGCCATGGCTTCGTTAAATAAACAGCTAAACTTTGGTTCCTTCTCAGCATATTCATATAAGGGCTTGCCATGAGCAGTCAAAAAAGGAGTAGAGTCTTCATTTTGGAACCATTTGCTTAGATAATGCCATGGACTCATCATAATTGGATCTAGTTGCAATTGCAAAAAAGGGATCATGCTCATAGGATCATCTTTGAGAAGGAGACGTGAGGTTGGAGTAAGTAAATAACCCTCATTTTCTTGAATAAAGAAGCCTGCTTGAATTAGAATACGCATGAGACGGTAAACGCAATCCTGAATTTTAGCGTTATTATTATTGATGGATAGGGCATCGACTAAATCGGAGAGGGTCATGGGTCGGCCATGGCTATGGATTATATCTGGAATTCCAAGTTGAATTGCACATTTGAGTGACATTGAGCTGATGAAGTTGAATATCTGGTTCCATATGTGTGCCTGAGCAGCCAATGCTTCTCTATTTTTTTCTCCAATATAATTATTAGGCAATTCCATATTTGAGATACTTAATTTTTTTGAAATGGTTAGGATTGTGATACTGATCGAAGGTGTATGCATTTATTTATAAGAAGAATGATAGGACCATCTTATTCTAATGTGGTAGTATATATTCTTTTCTTCAATTTTACTTGTCACATTTAGATTAGGGACGCCCATTCAAAAAATTATAATGATTGACACATGTCTATTTTACCATATTACTTCTGTCAATTACTTGATGTTTACTATTAGAGTATGATTTGAAAAATAAGTAATTAAGTTAATAGTAAAACATAAATAAAATAATTATTTTTTCTAGATATATTAAAAGTGACATGTAAAAGTGAAAATTTATATTTGAAAATAATATACAAGTAACACCAAACAAATGGAGTATATATTTATCCATAAGATTATAATACATGGTGTATATTTATCAAGTATATTATACTAAACAAAAAGTTGTCTAAAATATCCTTAAACTATGTGGAAACTGAATAAAAATGTCTTCATTTAATTATTTGGTCTAAAATACCCTTGTCATCAATAGTTTGATCCAAAATCCTCTATTGTTCCAACGACCAAGACAAGGAGGCGCATGCCAAAGCAAGATAAGAAAGAATAGCAAGGCTTGCAAAAATGAACCTCTTTAATTTTTGCTGGCTAGTCTCTTTAATTAATACATTTGAGAGTATTATAATCAAACACAATTTCATTTTCAATTAATACTTTCAATTTTAAAAATTTTAAATAAAATAAAAATATTTAATTTCTACAGTCAAACGCCTACTAAGTTTCTTTAATTGGCTGCCAAAAAATTTAATTCTTTAGAGAAAAAAATAAGACGCCAAAATTAATTGTAGTTCATATATAAAGTCTTCTTTGACATATAAAAAGTGTAGTTGTGGATTCTTTTCTCTTTTGATTTGACTTCTCCGGACAGTGATCATGATAACTCACATGTCCTAATTAAAGAAATCATTACATATGAATTGAGGGAATGAATATAACACAAGGTGTTCCTTTGTTAACATTACACATGTGAATGAAGAATAACACAACAGAAAACAATGAATATTTGCTAGATTCTTTAGCCAAATTTTCTAAGTATTATTTGAACTTCTAATGACACGACTAAATTTAAGGATAAACTCCAATAACAGATTTCAATTCCAGTAGAGGAATAATGTCGTAGTCACTAAAACCAACATCAAAGAAGAGTTTTACCCATTCTTGTTCACTTCCTTCCTTTCCGGAAGTCACAACCATCATGATCATGCCAAAGAAAAGTTGAGTTTCATGTGATTTGTCGTCAAGATTATGGTCCATCATCATGTCAATGATAATTAGTCTTCCTCCATTCTCCTTACTTGGAGTAACTTCTTTACATTTTTTCAATATTTAAATACACTCTTCATCACTTCAATCATGTAATATCCACTATTTCTCATTCATCAAACATACACCATTAAATATAAATTAGTATATAATATTGTTATAGTGTGAAAAGTACACATTACAAGTTACCTTTAGTAAAATTGCATTGGCGTAAGGAATGGACTTAAACATGTCCCCTCCCACATAGGTCAGGTTCTTGCATCTTTCAAGCCCTTCAATAACATGTGGTGGCTCAATAACAGTGCAATTTATTTGTGAAAATACAGCGGCAATAGCTTTAGCCACGACAACATTTGTAGAAGAGTGAAGAGCAAGTATTGGAGAATATTCTGAGTGATTTGTTTATTCTTCATGTCATGATTTATACAAGATAGAATTGGCTTACATGAGAAGGAATAGAAACTATTAGCTTACATGAGAAGAAATAGAAACTTCCTCCGGTCTATGTGTAGCTTCCTACAGTGTATGTACAACTGTTTATTCTTCTAACAAACTAACAACTAACAATTAACTTATATTCTATCCCAAAAGTATATATAAGAAAGTTACAAAATTCTCTCTTCATCCTCAATATTTGTAGCAGCAGTATCACCATTATTATCAACACCCCCCGTCAAGTTGGAGGGTGTAGAAGACACCCCCAACTTGGGAAGTACAGAGAAATGAGAAGGTCTCGATAATGTTTTAGTAAAAATATCCTCCAGCTGAAAAGAAGACGGCACAAAATTTAGGAAAATGAGATCGAAGAGAAATTGTGGCCTGACAAAGTGGCAATCAATTTTCACATATTTTGTATGCTCGTGAAAGACCGAAATTTTAATGATATGGGGGGAGACTTTACTGTCCGAGTGAACTGGTATAGGTAGCTTAGGTATGAGAGAAAGATCTCGAATGAGAGGATGAAGCCAAGTGAGCTTAGAGACCAATCTACGCATGGATCGGTATTCTACTTCAGCAGAGGAAAGAGAAATAGAGACTTGCTTTTTAGATTTTTAAGAAATTGGTGATCCGCCTAAACTAATGAAGAATCCCCTGATTAAATGTCGGGAGTCAACACACGATGCCCAATCGACATCACAAAAAGTGAGTAGAGAAAAAGAGGAAAAGGACGACATGAGCAAACCTTGACCATGGTCAAGGCGTAAATAACGAAAAACCCGCAGAGCAGCATTGTAGTGAGGTGTGGAGGAGGGTGAATGAACTGAGAGAGATGTTGAACGACAAAGAAAATATCTGGTTGTGTGTGGGTAAGATAGTTGAGACGACCAATTATCCTCCGATAGATGGTGGGTTGAGTAAGAGATCCCCTGAATCAACACTTAATTTGAAAGAAGGGTCCAAAGGAGATGAAATCGGAGGCTGTGGGTAATTTGTAAGGTCCCCAAGTGTCCAGGTGTAGCAAATCGAATGCAGCTAAACTTTTAATAGAACTATGGGGAAAAGGTAGCTTAGATTTCCTAGCCAAAGAACACCCATCACAAGAACAATTTTCATTGATTAAAGAAGAAATAAAAATCAATTTTTTCATTGCATGAAAAGGTAGATGTCCCAATTTATTGTGCCATAATGCCACCATAGAATGGGATTTTACAGGTCCAAAAGTACTGCTAGAAACAGAGTTGGAAATACTAGAACTAGGATTTAATTGAGACTTAAAGAAAAAGCGTGATTGTGAACTTGTTGTATGAAAGATGTAAACTCTTGTTCTTGCTTCACCAAGTACCAAAAAGATCCCTGCATAACACAACATGCGGGGGAAAATGTAAAATGACAAGCAACTATTTGTAAAATTTTTGCAGAGAGATAAGATTAATTTTGAATGAAGGAATGAGAAGTACATCATGTAGAACAAGGTCGGTAAATATATTAACAGATCCAATATGTGTGACCTTTACCCTGAAAGAGTTAGGTAAATTGACAAAAATTGGTGAAGATAAATAAGTTAGAGAGGTGAAAAATGTAGAATCGAAGGACATATGTTGCGAAGTCTCAGAATCAATGATCCAATGTGAGAAATTAACATAGGTTGAATAAGCTATAGGGTTATGAAAGATATTACCATCGCACTGGAGAACATTAGCATGGCTAGTTGAATCTGAGATCCCTGTGTCACTGATCTGTACATTTTGAAGAAGCTTAACAAGTTGGGTGAATTGATCTTGAGAGATGGAAGAAACCTGAGAAGGGTTATCAGAAATGGGGACAGATTCAGGGGTCATCACAGCATTTCCTTTTAATGTCCCATGTGTCCTGGAACCTTTTGTGAACTTGAAATCTGCTGGGAATCCTATGATTTTGTAGCATTTTTTTTGTGTGTCCTGACTTCTTGCAATGGGGACACACCAAATTCTTTCTTTCCTTTGAGTCAATATATTGGGTAGATTAATTAGGATAAGAGAACATTGTGCTAGGCTGATGAATGACGTGGTGAGTAACCAAGTAAGAAAAGGGTTCTCCTGGAAAAGATGGATTCTTGTAAGCTTCCCTCTATTTTTCATCTTGAAGAATAAAAAAATAAGCAAAATTAACACTGGGAAGAGGGTTCGTGATAAGAATGTTGCTTCTCATAGGTGCATAAGCATCATTCAACCCCTTGAGGTATTGAATCAACCTCTCATCCTGTTGAGATTTCAACATCTTCTCCTTTCCTTCACAAGTACACGTGCAGGAGCAGGTAACCTTGTTATACAAGGCGTCAATATCATCCCAAAGCATTTTGAACCTAGTGAAATAACCTACAATATCTGAGGTCCCTTGAGTTAAATCATTGATTTGTTTTTGCAGGTGATAGAGTTGAGCTCCATTAGTTTGTCTAAATCTATCCTCAAGATCCTTCCATCAGGCTCGAGCTGAACTGGAATACAATACACTTCCAACAATATTTTTGGACAAAGAGTTCAGTAGCTAAGAGGTTACCATATTATTACACCTATTCCAAAGGTTGAAATCAGGACAAAGAGATGAAGGAACCTGAGAAAATCCATCAATGTAGCATAGCTTATTCTTAGAAGAAAGAGAAATGAACATGGATCTCCTCCAAGCTCCATAACCAGTCCCATCAAAAGGAGTTTGAATGAGTAGCAACCCTGGAGAATCAGAAGGGTGCAAGAAGAAGGGGTTGATCTGATCCAGAGCAGAGAAAACTGGAGCAACGACTGGAGCTTGAGTAGTTATCACTGTAGGATCTTCCATGGATGAGAAGATAGAAAAAAATTGGACTCAAAAGATTAACCGCTCTAATAACATGTAGAAGAGTGAAGAGCAAGTATTGAGAAATTTTCTGAGTGATTTGTTTATTCTTCATGTCATGATTTATACAAGATAGAATTGACTTACATGAGAAGGAATAGAAACTATTGGCTTACATGAGAAGAAATAGAAACTTCATACGGTCTATGTGTAGCTTCTACAGTCTATGTACAGCTGTCTATTTTTGAAACAAACTAACAACCAACAGTTAACTTATATTCTATCCCAAAAGTATATACAAGAAAGTTACAAAATTCTCTCTTCATCCTTAATATTTGTAGCAGCAGTATCACCATTATTGTCAACAACATTGCCACCTCCAACGTCCACCAATGATTTCAATCCTTCAAAGACTCTCTTACAATGTTCAATCATTACTCTTACAACCAATAGTGCATCACTCCCCATGGCTTCATTAAATAAACTGCTAAAGTTTGGTTCCTTCTCGGCATATTCAAAGAAGGACTTGCCATGAGCAGTCACAAAGAGAGTAGCATCCCCAATTTGGAACCATTTACTTAGATAATGCCATGGATTCATCAAATTGAATCTAGTTGCAATTGCAAAAAAGGGATCATGCTCATAGGCTCATTTTTTATGAGGAGACGTGAGTCGGAATAAGTAAATAACCCTCATCTTCTTGAATAAAGAAGCCTGCATGGATTAGAATACGCATGAGATGGTAAATACAATCCTAGGTTCTAGCTAAGCCTGTCAAACGGACCAGGTTGACCCGGCCCGAACTGGCCCATTTAATAAAATCGACCTGGTTTGACCCGATCCGGTAAGCCCAAGGGCTTTAGGGTACTGGGCCAATTTTTTTTGTTTTGGGCCCGGTTAACTTAGCCCGGATCCAACCCGGTTGGGGCCTGTCGGTTAACCAGCCCGGCCCGATTTAATTTTTTTAAATTTTTTTTTTTGAATTTTGGCCAAACTAGTCGTTGGCCCAACGGCTATATAGCCGTTTTTGGGTCCAAACGGCTAGTTTGGGCCCATTAATTAAAAAAAAATTACTTTTAAAATTATTTATTAATTCCAAAAATATTATATAAATACCCTACACCTTCAAATCATTTTTCACACAATTTTTAATTCTCTCAAATCTCAATTCTCAATTGTCAAATATTTTATAAATTTAATTTCCTAAAGTGCTCACTTTAATTTTTTAATTTTGCGATTACAACGTACGAGTGGAAGTTTCTAAAGTCACAACCTTCAGATACTTGCAAAATTTGGTAGTGTCATTCCATCTCTTACGTTTAATTTTTATTTAGTGTATTAATTTTTGAATATTTAATTTTATTATATTTGTGTATTTTGAATTTTTTTAGTTTAATTGATATTATGGATAAATTAAGAAACCTCACTACTAAAGGTGTTAAAATTTTTTATCCTGAAAGTGGTAGTGGTAGTAAAAAGCGAATTACTAGCGGTAGAGGTAGTTCAAGTAGTAGATATACCTGTGAGCCTCCGACTACGCTTAGTCAACCTTTTGAGGAAGAAGTAGGTGTACCTTTAGGTGTAGGTGCTCACGATATGGATTATGTAGAAGCTCAGAAAAATTACGGTATAGAAGAAGAAAATGAAGTAGATGCAGTTAATTTAGACGAAGATGATGAAAATATTGGTGAAACACCCGCAGTAGGAAATGCTAACGTTAGATCTGAATCGGTTAATCTCCCTTTCCGTCCTCCCCGTGCCCCAAGAGCTCGTAAAACAACTAGTATTGGATGGCAATTTTTTGAACGTATATCAGATACTGAGGTGCAATGCAATATTTGTCAACAAATATATAAGCATAAAAACGGAGGAAGATAAGGGGGTACAGGTACGTTAATGAGACATATAGGTGATGCTCATGAAAGAGAGTTAAATATTGCACGAGGTGGTGGGGATGTTGGTGGGCCAACGCAAACTAGAATGGACCCAACACCCGGTCGGGTAACGAAGAAGTATAATAAATTGAGAGACCGAAAATAAATAGTTAAAATGGTAGTTGTGGGTTGTTTGCCTTAGTTTTCCTTCTTCTGGTGCCTTTATTCATTATATTCAAGCAATTTATAATCATGTGTTTAATGGTGTTTCTAGAAGTACTTGTCGATCTGATATTTTTAGACTTCATTCACAATATTATTTTTATTTATCAACATTGTTAAAAAATATTCAATGTAGATTGTCCCTAACTTCTGATCTTGATTGTGATGTAAATAAAAATGATTATTTAACCGTTACTTGTCACTGGATGGATAGTAATTTTGTGATGCAAAAACGTATTCTTGTTTTTTTATATGATGAAGATCGTAAACATACTGGAGATTTTATTGTTGATTCTGTTGTTAAAGTTGTCGGATTTTATGGTATCGAAAATAAAATCTCATGTATTGTTTTTGATAATACTTCTAACAACAAGACTGCTATAAAAAATAAAATCTAAGTTATCTCCGTCATTGCCTGAAATTTTTCATATTAAGTGTGCATGTCATATATATAATTTAATTGTAAAAGATGTTCTTGAGTTTTTTGAGCTTTATATTGAACCGACCTGACCCACAAACCGGTTAATTTTAACGGGCCGGTTTCGAGTTGACCCGGCCCAGCCCACTTAACACCCTTAGTTCTAGCGTTATTATTGTTGATGGGGAGGGCATCGACTATAAATCCGAGAGGGTCATGGGTCACCCATGGCTATGGATGATATCTGGAATTCGAAGTTGCACATTTGAGTGACATTGAGCTGATGAAGTTGAACATATGGTTCCATAGGTGCGCCTGAGCAGCCAATACTTCTCTATTTTTTTCTCCAATATCATTGTTAGGCAATGGCATATTTGTGATAATTTCTTTGCGATGCGTAGCATGTTGTGATACTGATCGAAGCTAAGGTGTATACGTTTATTTATAAGAAGAATGAGAGGACCCATCTTAATTTAATGAATTAGTGCATATTTATCCATTTTATTTTTTTCAGACTCCACTTTGTGAAATTTTAGTGCATATGTTGTTGTTGTAAACAACCAAAGAACATTTACAAAAATTATAATCAAACACAATTCCATCTTCACCTCCAATTTCAAAACATCAAACAAAATTTAAAAATAGGCATGTGATTTTCTTTAGTCTAACGCCCACTAAATTTTTCTATATCTAGCCTCCAATAAATGAGTTGTTTAGAAGAAAACAAGACACCAAAATTAATTGTACGGTCTTCTTTGGCATAAAAAAGTTTCAGCGTTTGGATTTTGGTGGGTGTAAATGAAAAAAGTAAATGTGCAATAATAATTGTTCAATTTGAAAAACTAATATTATTTTGTGTTCATTTTATTTTTGTTATTGAATAATATTAATTACACAATGTATTTTTTAAAGCATTAAATTTAATATATTCAAAGAGTACTATTATAATATTACCTCCAATATTTATTATTTTCTTAAAGATAAGTTAAGATTAACGGAAGGAGTAATACTTAATTAAAAATAAATATTCAATACTCTCAAAGGTTCTAACTAAAGAGGCTACAGCCGGCAAAAATGAAAGAGGCTATGCAAATTGCAAAGGAGATTGATGCATAACACATTATTTATTAATTTTTTTCAACACAAGCATTCAATTGCATGGGTTATACTTTAATAGATCAATTGAATGTTTTTATCGAAGAAACCGTAGAGTAGAAAACTGGATCAATTGAATTTGTATCTATGGAGTTTATGTAATCATCTATGTGTTAAGAGACTGTTTGAGTAGTTTGGTTTTTGGACCATTAAAGCTTTTAAAAACATTGTTGGAACTTCAATTCGAATTGCAAAAAAGGATTATCTTACCATAAATGGAATTCATTCAAGAGAGAAACAATGCAAGAATCATCAAAAAATCAAGATCAAGTCATTTACTCTATTAGGTATAACTACAACAAAAGATGCAAGAAATACTAGTTATAACTATAACAAAAGATCGCAAGGAAAAAATTAGGAATGAAAAGTTGTGGTAGAGTTATACTAGATGTCACTTGTAAGGGAAGGTAGACCTTTGTGGTCCGATTTTGTTTTGGATTCGCACATAGCGAGAGCTATAATGTGGATCCAACTGTCTTTTTTACTTGTTCATAATTGCTTGCGCAAAAAAAAAAAAAAAATAATTCCCAAATTTTTGGGTTACACGTAAATTATTAAGTGGAAAAAGAAATTACTTTGCTCCCTATTCTTCGCCCTCGAACCTAGTTGGCTATCTAATTTCAGTTTTTTTTTGGGCGTAAAATTTGTTTAAAATATTAGGTTCAAAAGAATGGCAATATTAGTCGAGACACTCGAGAGAGATGTGGTACCAGTTTGATCACGAGATTTTTTTTCATTTTTTTTGAAAAACTATTTTACTTTAGAGCATGTTTGGTACGAAGAAAAATATTTTTCAATTTTCTCATATTTGGTTGGCTTAAATATTCTGAAAATATCTTTAAATCAACCTTTTTTTTTTTTTCAAAAAGTTGAAAAAAACATTTTTCAAATCTTTCTTTCAACTCACCCTCAAGTTGAAGTGTTTATATAATTTCCAAAATCACTCACTCCTTCCTCGATCCCCAATCCCCCCACCACCCCGATTTAAAAAGAAAACCTTTTATCCTTTTAAGTTATATTTCAAATTTTTTTCTTACCCCCATTTCCTACTCCGCCCCCTACAAGGCCCCCTCAACAAAAAATATTTAATTTTTCTTAAAAAAAATTCTTACACACCCACCCATCCCCCCAAAAATTAAAAATATTTAAATTTGCCTTTTAGAAAATTTCAACTTTTTTCCTTACCCCCGCCATTACTCCCCTACGCAACCCTCATCCCCTACTACCCCTCCCTCTCAAAACAATTATTTTTTAATTTATTTCTTTTAAAAGAAATTCAAAACTTTATTCTCCCCCCCCCCCCATACACCCCCACACCATCCAAACACACCGCAGCTCCCCTCCCAAAAAAAAAGAGCTTTAATTTTTTAAATTTATTTTTCAAAAGAGTTTTCAAAGTTTTTTTCTTGCCCCATCCTTTTTTATCTTATTCGTTCTCAATATTTTTTGTTAAATATATACACAGATTTTTAAAAAATATTTTTCTACTTGCATAATTAACACAAAGTAAGATACAACTTATTTTTCTAGAAAATGTTTTTCTTCTTCAGATCAAATACACCCTAAAAAAATATATTTTCTCATAACAAAACTTATTTTTCTAAAAAGTACTTTCCACTCTTTAGCGAAACACTAAAGTGTATTTTTTGAAAAATATATTTTCATTCACCAATTAACCAAACACTAGAAAATATTTTTTTCACTCATCATCCAAACATAAGAAAATAAGTAAGAAACCAACTTGTTTTTCATTAAAATATTTTTCATGGTTTCCTTCATACCAAACACACCCTTAGTGAAAATAGTAGTGTTTGACCATAAAAATTATGTTTGAAAAAAGGAAAAACTCACTCCTATTACTCTCACAAAAGTATAAAAACAAATTTTATTTATATTCATGGTCAAACATGTAACACCCGTAAATTTTTTCGTACACTTATCGCGATTATATGGAGTCCTAAAGGCTTGCGTATGGGTTAAATTAAGTGTATGGTGTTCGAAAGTATCCCGTCAATAGTTGTATGTGTAGGTATTGGAATAAGCTTTCCAACGATATAAAGTTTGCCCAAAACAGAGGAGTATTTCATATAAGCGAGCACATTCAAAATTTCAAATCGGTGGCCGGGAAGCCTGTGAACAGTAATTCTGCAGGAAAATTACTGCAGCTAGGCAATCCAACTTTAGACGATCATAACTCCTTGTACAAAAGGAACTGTGTGAGCTGCTATATATCGACGAAAATCTCCGAGAGTCGTCTTTCCGATGAAATTGGTTTCATCCAAATCCAATGTCTAAGTAAGGAGCTATACCCGTTTTACTACAGCCTATCAAAAAAAAAAATAGAATTGTGGGACAGATTTTTGGGTCAACTTTAAACGACCATAACTCCTTGTAAAGGAAGAACTGGGTGGTATACTTTATATGAAAATGAAATCCATTTGAATTATCTTTCCAATGCAATTGGTTTCACCCAAATGCGATACCGGAGCAAAGAGTTATGATCGATTTACTTCAGCCTGTCAAAACTGTCCAATGGGGACAGATTCGCGATTTATTTAAATCTTTATGGCAAAATGGTCATTTTCTATTACCTCTTGGACGAAAATTGGTCTTTATAAACCTGCACTTAGCCTCATATATCAGATATCATCCAATTATTAAGAGAAGGTGAAACCCTAGCCTAATTTCAACTTCAAATATTTTGTGATTCAACCGTAGAAAATTCGAATTGGTTCCGTAGTTGTGTTCACCATCTCGAAAGCTTCGAGAAGCACCCCTTGATTATGTAAGGAGGATTCTAAATACAAGAGTTCATTGTTAAGGTATGAATATTGTTTATTCTTGATTCTTATCCATGAATAAGTATTGATAAAGGATTATGAGTATTGTCTTGATGTTGGAAGATAACTAGAAACATAGTTATGAATTGTTGTGTATAAATTGTTAGTAGTAAATTATGGAAGTTGTTGTATTGGATTATGGAGGATGAATTGTGGTGATATATCATTATATTAGTGGTTATGTATGCCTAGTGATCATGTTGGTATTGGATGGTGATTAAGAAGGGAAATAAAGGCTAAGAGTGATGTTGAGGGATATTTCATGAAAATGCATGATATGTGAATGTAATAAGAGTATAAGAGGATGTATGTAGTACTCTTACTGATGAGCTAAAGGATTACTTCCTAGACATTATTTGGTGAAGTTAATACCTAAATGGTAAGGTTTGGTTGCTAATACTAGTTTGCCACAAATGACTTATTGTAGATAAGTGTTCGAAGAGTACGGGAAGTCACTTGTATTGAAGTGGTTATATCAAGGTATGTAAGACATACTCTATCTAATCTTTGGCATGAATAATGACCCATGGCACTCTCAAGTAAGCTTCCAACATTGACCTATGACACATGACACATAATAACATCATATGATCTTCGGCACTACCAATTGAACTTGTTTTCACTTTTAAGATGTCCGGCTAGTAAAAAACAATGTCCATATACTATTGTTGACTCTGGAATGGTTTAATGAGGTATCCATGATTCTCTACTTCATTTTCATGATATTGATTACCTATTTACATGTTTTTCCTATTGAGGTATCATGGTTTCAAGTTCCATAAAGTGTGACCACAAAGTAACCAATCTTAAAGATTAATTGAATTAAGAAATTGGAATGTCTGTATTTTAAAATTGATGATATGATGTATTGTATTAGTACCACTGATCAGTTGGCCATTGTATTATAAAGATTATGTATAATGCTATTCCAGGGGTGGTCCCTGATGTATTGTATTAGTACCACTGATCAGTTGGCCATTGTATGACATATGTTATGTATTGATAAGGATTACGGGAAGTAATGATATGAAAGTAATGTGCAGGTATCCCATCAGTTCTTTTAAGTGTGGTCTACTCATACTGTTTATTCACTGGTATCTGGGTTCTGTTGATCTTTTGTATCTCATCTTGATACTCACTGCCTTACATACTCAGTACATATTTTCGTACTGACGTCCCTCACGGGGGACCTGTATTCATGCCTGCAGGAACATGTACTTCAGGTCGTACACCTCCGTAGTAAGAAGCCAGGACATTATGTTGTTAGTGGTGAGCTCCAGTTGTTTCGGGGCATCCCAAGTCGTCCCTATATGTACTTTTGGTATTTGTATAAAAGTCTTTTGTGGGCGGGAGTTTGTCCCGACCCCAACTCAGTTGTGTATCTATGTAGAGCTTTTGTAGACATATTGTACAGCCATAGGAGTGTTTGGTTGATAGACGTGATGGCTCTGACGGCCAATTACTGTTCATATATATATTTATGCGTGTCTGCTGGGCTGATACAGGTACTGTTTTCTTCTATTTACAACGAAGTGCTGCCCAAATTTCTAATTTTCATAAGTAATGTAAATGTGAAAGTATAGGTTATGAACGGGTTCTCCCGGGCCTCCTCGGCTACGGGTGCCAGTCCGCTCCAATGGGATTTGGGGTATGACAGAACACAACACCAACTCTCACTCCAACTCTAACTATAACTCTAAAAAAGTATTATTTTTCATAACCAAATGGGGCTGTAATCAACTGTATAGTTGGAAAATCTGAAGAATTGAACCAGTGAGTTCTCCATACACAACGTTTAAAAACCCTTTAAAAATACCACTTCTGTAACTTGCAATTTTAAAATTTTCAGGAACCCAACATACTTTCTGCCTTCTATTGAAATTGGAAGGGAGAAAGGACGTAACTGGTACAAAGAGCATTCACCAATGTGCAAAGTAACTAACTGGCAGACAGTCTATTTGAACCTCTGTATACTAAAAACATAAAAGGAGATTGATTATTCAGTAGATGAACCAATTAGAAGTATAGTCAAGGTTGGGATTTTTCATAATTTAGCTTCTCAGGGCAGACATGCGATTTTCTGTAATCCAAAAAACTCGTGATTTTGTATTAGGTAATTGAAAATTCTAGACCATTAAAAATATAAACTGAGCCAAATATCATCCATTCAAGTACGAACTTGAGAAAATAGAGATATTAAGAAATAGATAGGAGTTATCCTAGTTTAACCGTGAAATTGCAGATATTTTCTGACTTATCCGGACATTACTCTTCGAAAGTACTTGTAATCACTTATGGAGTAATAGATCCGAAATATAACAAAGAGGTTCCTTTTATTAACACTTGGAAATGATGAATAACATTTCATGTCAACACACATAATATATAATTTGATTTCAATATATCGCTTGTAGGGTGTTTTATTTAGTTTGGCAAGCCTGTAGATTAAGGGTAAACCACAATAACAGATCTTATTCCTAAGTTATTAACAATGCTGTAGTCACTAAAATCAGCATCCAAGAAGAGTTTTCGCCCATTCTTGTTCACTTCTTTCCTTTCCAGAAGTGAGAGTCATCATGGCCATATCATAGAAAAGTTGAGTTTCATACGACTTGTCGTCTCCTTTCTGGTTATTCAATATTACAATATCAATGATGATCACTCTTTTCTCCATTTTTCTTATTTGGAATTGCTTCTTTACATTTCTTCAATATTTTTATACAATTTTCATCATGCCAATCATGTAATATCCACTGCTTGTCAATAGTCATCAAACATATATAAACCATTAACACAAGAACCTTTATTGTGAGTGAGAAAAGTTACAGTGAACATACATGAAATCAATATCCGACTAAACCAAGGGTGTGGTGTGTGTGTGTGTATTAGAAAGTCACCTTAAGCAAAATTGCATCGGCAGAAGGAATGGACTTAAACATGTCTCCTCCCACATAGCTCAGGTTCTTGCTCCCTTCACATCCTTCAATTACATGTGGCAAATCGAAGACAATGAAATTTATTTCAGGAAGCATATTAGCAATAACTTTAGCCACAGTTTCAGTGCCGCCTCCAACGTCCACCATTGATTTCATTCCTTCAAAATCTCCTTTACAACTCTCAGTCACCACACTTATAACCAATAGGGCGTCACTAGCCATGGCTTCATTAAATAGATGGTTAATTTTTGGTTCATTCTCCGCATTTTCAAATAAGGGTTTTCCATAAGCAGTCTGAAATGGAATACTAGAGTCCCCATTGTGGAACCATTGGCTGAGATAGTGAAACTGATCCACTGAACTTGGATCTAGTGCAATTTGCACAAAGGGGGCTAAGCTCAAAGGCTCATCTTTAAGGCGGAGGCATGAATTCGGAGTAAGTAAATAACCCTATTCTTATTTAATAAAGAAGCCTGCATGGATTAAAATACGCATGAGGCGATAAATATAATTCTGCTGTTTATCTTTATTATTGACGGGGAGGGCATCCACTAGGGAAAGTGAGATCGATGTAGAGACTTTTTAGGAGAGAAGATACATTTTTTTAGGAAAAGATAATACTAAAACTAGAGCTGTTAATACGGGTCGGTCCACCTCATCCGGGTTAGTCCACACGAGCTTTGAGTTTAACGAGTTAGGCTGGGCTGACCCATCAAAATGATGGGCCAAAAATCACTAAACTCACACCATTACTCTGTGGGTTGCGGGTCTCACGGGCCAGCCCACTTTTTAAAAAATACAACAACAACAACAAGCCTAGTGTATTCCCACACAGTGGGGTTTGGGAAAGGTAAAATGTACGCAATCCATACCGCTACCTCCGAAGAATTAGAGAGGTTGTTTCCGATAGACCCCCGGCTCAACTTTTAAAAAAAATAATATTTTCTAATTTAATTTTAGAATATTAATAAATATAAATATTACTAGATAATATTGGTATATTACATAGTGTTAATATTTGTTAATAAAGTTTCCAACACCTAGAGCTGTCAATACGGGTCGGCCCAATCCATCCGTGCTAGCCCACACGGACTTTGAGTTTGGCAGGCCAGACCGGGCTGGCCCATCAAAATGATGGGCCAAGAAATACCAAGCCCACACCATTACTTTGTGGGCTGCGGGCCTCACGGGCCAGCCCACTTTTTAAAAAATATTTTATAATTTAATTTTAGGATGTTGATAAACATAAATATTACTTGACAATATTACATAGTGTTAATACATGTTAATCAAGTCTCTAACATCACAAAAAATACTCTTGATAGCGAAATTAAATAATTTTTTACATGATATCCTTCGAACCAAATAAAAATACTAATAAGCAATCTAAATAGTTGCATGTATTTGACTTACGGGGCGGCCCACGGGCTAGCCCAACCCACATTGCTCAAGCACCATGGGCCACGGGTTTATTCGGGCTGGGCTAAAAAGCCCTGTTCTTAAATGGGCTATAAAAACTGAAGCCCAACTCCATCAAATCACAGGTCGGATCAGGCCGGCCCAACGGGCCTGACCCATATTGATGGCTCTACCAACACCCCCTAAAAGTACTCCTACTAGCGAAATTAAATAACTTTTGACATGATATCATTCGAACCTATTAAAAATACTAATAAGCAATCTAAATAGTTGCATGTATTTGACTTACGAGCCAGCCCACTGGCTAACCCAACTCATATTGCTCAAGCCCCATGGGCCACGGGCTTATACGGGCCAGGCTAAAAACTTTGTTCTTAAATGGGCTGCAAAAACTGAAGCCCAACTCTATTAAATTACAGGCCGGGTTGGGTCGACCCAACGGGCCTAGCCCATATTAACGGCTCTAACTAAAACAAACCATATAGACTAATAATTAAAGGCACGAAAAGACACAATAGTAGTGTTACTATTATATATAAGCGCGAGTGGGCGGCTGGAAGCAGGCAGCTGACGGTCGACATGCCTGCTTATTCCGTGATTTTACTATATTGTCCCTAATTAATTATTATATGATATTTACGTATTAAAAAATTAATAATATTTAAAAATAAAATAGACATTTATAAAGTAAAATAGACATTTATGACATGGATGTTTCAGCTACTTCAATTGTAATTTTACTATATCACCAATAATTAATTATTATGAGTGATCTAAGTATATAAAAGTTGATAATATTTATTTTTAAAAAAAAGGTGAAATGAACATAAAATGATAAATTAATTTTTGATGTTTTAAATTAATTTAACATCTTACGTGACGCCCACTTAAAAAAATTTCACAAGTATTTTTATAGTAATTTTTTTATATCACTTTTAATTAGTTATTATGAGTCATTCAAGAGGTGTCGATTTCATTATTTCAATCGTGGTATTTGATTTACTCTCGAAATTATATCAGTGTCGTTTAAATTGAAATAGAAAAGAAATATCATAAATTACAATAATTAAAAACTTAAATTACTTTTAAAGTCTAAATTCACCATCAATAGCTCAAAAGTTTGAACAAAAAGAGTATCAAAATTACAATAGGAACAACTTAAAATAGTAAATTACAGCGTCAAAAAAGTATTATAAATTACAATAGTTATCGATGTCATATTAATTAGGATAAAGGGCTATTACTTGAAAATTACTTTGAAAGTCGCATAAATCATACTAATATAATTAACTTAAAATATCTAAAACTATATATAACAAATCTGATTGACTTTCTCAAATATTTCATCAGCGTCATATAAACTGAGATAAAAAAAAAGCATATAATATTCGAAAAGTAGCACATTGGGCCGTGCTAACACAGGCTCCAATATCTAGAAAAGATAGAGACTTTCTAAGATAAGGTTTTTTGCTCTTTAAATTTAAAAAGTAAAAACTTATATGACTAAGACTTTCTAGGAAAAGACTATACTTTTGGGCAAAACATAATTAGTTGGGTATTTTTAAACGTTAAAAATTTATTTGATGGACATTTTTAAGGGAAGAAAATGTGAGTTTTTTTTTTGAAAAAAAAATAGCTAGGAAATAATATTTCCTACATACTTATATAAGGAAGTGGAACCAAATGTGTAATGCAAGCATGTTGAGTCTTAGGTGTCAAATGTTGTTTAGGCATGATGAGCTTGTTCTGTGATGTGTTGATAAAGAAGGTGAAGTGATAGAGCGATTTGTTGGTGTTTTCAATGTTAGTGATACATCTGCACGATCATTGAAGGAGGCAATCTACTCTTTTCTTTCAAATCACTTATTAAGTTCTCCTCGATCACGTGGACACGATTACGATGGTTCCAGTAAAATGCAAGGAGAATTAAATATCTTAAGAGTTTAATTTTGCGTGATACTCTCTCTGCATATTCTATTCATTGTTTAGTACATCAATTGCAGTTGACACTTGTAGTTCTTTTGAAGAAGAATTCAGATGTGGATGATTTTTTTGGTTTATTTACTAATGTGATGAATATTGTTGAAGTATCTTATAAGCGCAGGAATTTTCCAAGACAAAATCAAATTGCAAAGGAGTTGCTCATTTCTGGTAAAGTTCACACAGGACTAGGACTAAATCAAGAACGTGAACTTTAACGGCCATTTGATACTCATTGGAGTTCTCACCATATGATATTAGAGAAGTTCATTGACATATTTTCATCAATCTTTATGTGCTCGGATTTGATGCATGTAAGTGTCCAAACTATTTTGACAGTAAGAATAAGACTAAGGGGTAATCTTGTTTTTATGCTACACTTGATGTTGAAGGTTCTAACAATGAGAAATTATTTGAATTCCTCATTATAAAATATGGATCAAGATATTGTCAAGTCTCTGGGACTACTCAATTCTGCAAAATAAGAATTGTAAAGGATAAGGGATAGTGGATGAAAATCATTATTGGATGATGTCTTTTTTTGTGATAAATATGAGGTAGTGATCCAAAAATTAAATATGAGGTAGTGATCAATGTTAGTGATACATCTGCACGATCATTGAAGGAGGCAATCTACTCTTTTCTTTCAGATCACTTATTAAGTTTGCCTCGATTACATGGACCAGATTACGATGGTTCCAGTAAAATGCAAGGAGAACTAAATATCTTAAGAGTTTAATTTTGCGTGATACTCTCTCTGCATATTCTATTCATTGTTTAGTACATCAATTGCAGTTGACACTTGTAGTTCTTCTGAAGAAGAATTCAGATGTGGATAATTTTCTTGGTTTATTTACTAATGTGATGAATATTGTTGAAGCATCTTATAAGCGCAGGAATTTTCTAAGACAACATCAAATTGCAAAGGAATTGCTCATTTCTAGTAAAGTTCACACAGGATTGGGACTAAATCAAGAACGTGAACTTTAACGGCCATTTGATACTCGTTGGGGTTCTCACCATATGATATTAGAGAAGTTCATTGACATATTTTCATCAATTCTTTATGTGCTCGGATTTGATGCACGTAAGTGTCCAAACTATTTTGACAGTAAGAATAAGACTAAAGGGTAATATTGTTTTTATGCTACACTTGATGTTGAAGGTTCTAACAATTAGAAATTATTTGAATTCCTCATTATAAAATATGGATCAAGATATTGTCAAGTCTCTGGGACTACTCAATTCTGCAAAATAAGAATTGTAAAGGATAAGGGATAGTGGATGAAAATCATTATTGGATGATGTTTGTTTTCGTGATAAATATGAGGCAGTGATCCCAAACACAGATGCTCACTATATTCCTGGTAAGTTGAAACGTAGAGCTTTTGATGTTACATATTCTCAGCATTTTCATGTTAGAAGATTTTGTGTTGCTATTGATTTGCTGCTTCGAAGCTTAATAATCATTTCAACGTTGTGAGTACTGATTTACTTCTTGGTATGACTGTTTACATCCAGCTAAGTCTTTTTTGATAATTTTGATAATAAAAAAAATAATGAGGTTGGCTGTATATTATATGAATGAAGTTTGATTAGCAACAAACTTCGAAATCTCAGTTGTCAGCTTGACAATTTCATCGCATATGTTCGAGGTTTGATAAGTGATTTTTCTATATGAAGAAAAATTATTGGTCTTGCTAAAGTATTAATCCAACATCAGAATTGCATCAGACTTGGCCTCTTATTTATTTGCTTATAAGTTGACTCTCATTCTTGTTATTGCTACTGCTTCATTAGAACGAGCTTTCTCTTTCATGAACTATATCAAGAA
>JAQZCD010000015.1:2500-22500 GCA_030864225.1 Capsicum baccatum var. pendulum | reverse complement strand
GGGGGGGGGGGGGGGGGGGGGGGGGGGGGGGGGGGGGGGGGGGGGGGGGGGGGGGGGGGGGGGGGGGGGGGGGGGGGGGGGGGGGGGGGGGGGGGGGGGGGGGGGGGGGGGGGGGGGGGGGGGGGGGGGGGGGGGGGGGGGGGGGGGGGGGGGGGGGGGGGGGGGGGGGGGGGGGGGGGGGGGGGGGGGGGGGGGGGGGGGGGGGGGGGGGGGGGGGGGGGGGGGGGGGGGGGGGGGGGGGGGGGGGGGGGGGGGGGGGGGGGGGGGGGGGGGGGGGGGGGGGGGGGGGGGGGGGGGGGGGGGGGGGGGGGGGGGGGGGGGGGGGGGGGGGGGGGGGGGGGGGGGGGGGGGGGGGGGGGGGGGGGGGGGGGGGGGGGGGGGGGGGGGGGGGGGGGGGGGGGGGGGGGGGGGGGGGGGGGGGGGGGGGGGGGGGGGGGGGGGGGGGGGGGGGGGGGGGGGGGGGGGGGGGGGGGGGGGGGGGGGGGGGGGGGGGGGGGGGGGGGGGGGGGGGGGGGGGGGGGGGGGGGGGGGGGGGGGGGGGGGGGGGGGGGGGGGGGGGGGGGGGGGGGGGGGGGGGGGGGGGGGGGGGGGGGGGGGGGGGTGGGGGGGGGGGGGGGGGGGGGGGGGGGGGGGGGGGGGGGGGGGGGGGGGGGGGGGGGGGGGGGGGGGGGGGGGGGGGGGGGGGGGGGGGGTGGGGGGGGGGGGGGGGGGGGGGGGGGGGGGGGGGGGGGGGGGGGGGGGGGGGGGGGGGGGGGGGGGGGGGGGGGGGGGGGGGGGGGGGGGGGGGGGGGGGGGGGGGGGGGGGGGGGGGGGGGGGGGGGGGGGGGGGGGGGGGGGGGGGGGGGGGGGGGGGGGGGGGGGGGGGGGGGGGGGGGGGGGGGGGGGGGGGGGGGGGGGGGGGGGGGGGGGGGGGGGGGGGGGGGGGGGGGGGGGGGGGGGGGGGGGGGGGGGGGGGGGGGGGGGGGGGGGGGGGGGGGGGGGGGGGGGGGGGGGGGGGGGGGGGGGGGGGGGGGGGGGGGGGGGGGGGGGGGGGGGGGGGGGGGGGGGGGGGGGGGGGGGGGGGGGGGGGGGGGGGGGGGGGGGGGGGGGGGGGGGGGGGGGGGGGGGGGGGGGGGGGGGGGGGGGGGGGGGGGGGGGGGGGGGGGGGGGGGGGGGGGGGGGGGGGGGGGGGGGGGGGGGGGGGGGGGGGGGGGGGGGGGGGGGGGGGGGGGGGGGGGGGGGGGGGGGGGGGGGGGGGGGGGGGGGGGGGGGGGGGGGGGGGGGGGGGGGGGGGGGGGGGGGGGGGGGGGGGGGGGGGGGGGGGGGGGGGGGGGGGGGGGGGGGGGGGGGGGGGGGGGGGGGGGGGGGGGGGGGGGGGGGGGGGGGGGGGGGGGGGGGGGGGGGGGGGGGGGGGGGGGGGGGGGGGGGGGGGGGGGGGGGGGGGGGGGGGGGGGGGGGGGGGGGGGGGGGGGGGGGGGGGGGGGGGGGGGGGGGGGGGGGGGGGGGGGGGGGGGGGGGGGGGGGGGGGGGGGGGGGGGGGGGGGGGGGGGGGGGGGGGGGGGGGGGGGGGGGGGGGGGGGGGGGGGGGGGGGGGGGGGGGGGGGGGGGGGGGGGGGGGGGGGGGGGGGGGGGGGGGGGGGGGGGGGGGGGGGGGGGGGGGGGGGGGGGGGGGGGGGGGGGGGGGGGGGGGGGGGGGGGGGGGGGGGGGGGGGGGGGGGGGGGGGGGGGGGGGGGGGGGGGGGGGGGGGGGGGGGGGGGGGGGGGGGGGGGGGGGGGGGGGGGGGGGGGGGGGGGGGGGGGGGGGGGGGGGGGGGGGGGGGGGGGGGGGGGGGGGGGGGGGGGGGGGGGGGGGGGGGGGGGGGGGGGGGGGGGGGGGGGGGGGGGGGGGGGGGGGGGGGGGGGGGGGGGGGGGGGGGGGGGGGGGGGGGGGGGGGGGGGGGGGGGGGGGGGGGGGGGGGGGGGGGGGGGGGGGGGGGGGGGGGGGGGGGGGGGGGGGGGGGGGGGGGGGGGGGGGGGGGGGGGGGGGGGGGGGGGGGGGGGGGGGGGGGGGGGGGGGGGGGGGGGGGGGGGGGGGGGGGGGGGGGGGGGGGGGGGGGGGGGGGGGGGGGGGGGGGGGGGGGGGGGGGGGGGGGGGGGGGGGGGGGGGGGGGGGGGGGGGGGGGGGGGGGGGGGGGGGGGGGGGGGGGGGGGGGGGGGGGGGGGGGGGGGGGGGGGGGGGGGGGGGGGGGGGGGGGGGGGGGGGGGGGGGGGGGGGGGGGGGGGGGGGGGGGGGGGGGGGGGGGGGGGGGGGGGGGGGGGGGGGGGGGGGGGGGGGGGGGGGGGGGGGGGGGGGGGGGGGGGGGGGGGGGGGGGGGGGGGGGGGGGGGGGGGGGGGGGTGGGGGGGGGGGGGGGGGGGGGGGGGGGGGGGGGGGGGGGGGGGGGGGGGGGGGGGGGGGGGGGGGGGGGGGGGGGGGGGGGGGGGGGGGGGGGGGTGGGGGGGGGGGGGGGGGGGGGGGGGGGGGGGGGGGGGGGGGGGGGGGGGGGGGGGGGGGGGGGGGGGGGGGGGGGGGGGGGGGGGGGGGGGGGGGGGGGGGGGGGGGGGGGGGGGGGGGGGGGGGGGGGGGGGGGGGGGGGGGGGGGGGGGGGGGGGGGGGGGGGGGGGGGGGGGGGGGGGGGGGGGGGGGGGGGGGGGGGGGGGGGGGGGGGGGGGGGGGGGGGGGGGGGGGGGGGGGGGGGGGGGGGGGGGGGGGGGGGGGGGGGGGGGGGGGGGGGGGGGGGGGGGGGGGGGGGGGGGGGGGGGGGGGGGGGGGGGGGGGGGGGGGGGGGGGGGGGGGGGGGGGGGGGGGGGGGGGGGGGGGGGGGGGGGGGGGGGGGGGGGGGGGGGGGGGGGGGGGGGGGGGGGGGGGGGGGGGGGGGGGGGGGGGGGGGGGGGGGGGGGGGGGGGGGGGGGGGGGGGGGGGGGGGGGGGGGGGGGGGGGGGGGGGGGGGGGGGGGGGGGGGGGGGGGGGGGGGGGGGGGGGGGGGGGGGGGGGGGGGGGGGGGGGGGGGGGGGGGGGGGGGGGGGGGGGGGGGGGGGGGGGGGGGGGGGGGGGGGGGGGGGGGGGGGGGGGGGGGGGGGGGGGGGGGGGGGGGGGGGGGGGGGGGGGGGGGGGGGGGGGGGGGGGGGGGGGGGGGGGGGGGGGGGGGGGGGGGGGGGGGGGGGGGGGGGGGGGGGGGGGGGGGGGGGGGGGGGGGGGGGGGGGGGGGGGGGGGGGGGGGGGGGGGGGGGGGGGGGGGGGGGGGGGGGGGGGGGGGGGGGGGGGGGGGGGGGGGGGGGGGGGGGGGGGGGGGGGGGGGGGGGGGGGGGGGGGGGGGGGGGGGGGGGGGGGGGGGGGGGGGGGGGGGGGGGGGGGGGGGGGGGGGGGGGGGGGGGGGGGGGGGGGGGGGGGGGGGGGGGGGGGGGGGGGGGGGGGGGGGGGGGGGGGGGGGGGGGGGGGGGGGGGGGGGGGGGGGGGGGGGGGGGGGGGGGGGGGGGGGGGGGGGGGGGGGGGGGGGGGGGGGGGGGGGGGGGGGGGGGGGGGGGGGGGGGGGGGGGGGGGGGGGGGGGGGGGGGGGGGGGGGGGGGGGGGGGGGGGGGGGGGGGGGGGGGGGGGGGGGGGGGGGGGGGGGGGGGGGGGGGGGGGGGGGGGGGGGGGGGGGGGGGGGGGGGGGGGGGGGGGGGGGGGGGGGGGGGGGGGGGGGGGGGGGGGGGGGGGGGGGGGGGGGGGGGGGGGGGGGGGGGGGGGGGGGGGGGGGGGGGGGGGGGGGGGGGGGGGGGGGGGGGGGGGGGGGGGGGGGGGGGGGGGGGGGGGGGGGGGGGGGGGGGGGGGGGGGGGGGGGGGGGGGGGGGGGGGGGGGGGGGGGGGGGGGGGGGGGGGGGGGGGGGGGGGGGGGGGGGGGGGGGGGGGGGGGGGGGGGGGGGGGGGGGGGGGGGGGGGGGGGGGGGGGGGGGGGGGGGGGGGGGGGGGGGGGGGGGGGGGGGGGGGGGGGGGGGGGGGGGGGGGGGGGGGGGGGGGGGGGGGGGGGGGGGGGGGGGGGGGGGGGGGGGGGGGGGGGGGGGGGGGGGGGGGGGGGGGGGGGGGGGGGGGTGGGGGGGGGGGGGGGGGGGGGGGGGGGGGGGGGGGGGGGGGGGGGGGGGGGGGGGGGGGGGGGGGGGGGGGGGGGGGGGGGGGGGGGGGGGGGGGGGGGGGGGGGGGGGGGGGGGGGGGGGGGGGGGGGGGGGGGGGGGGGGGGGGGGGGGGGGGGGGGGGGGGGGGGGGGGGGGGGGGGGGGGGGGGGGGGGGGGGGGGGGGGGGGGGGGGGGGGGGGGGGGGGGGGGGGGGGGGGGGGGGGGGGGGGGGGGGGGGGGGGGGGGGGGGGGGGGGGGGGGGGGGGGGGGGGGGGGGGGGGGGGGGGGGGGGGGGGGGGGGGGGGGGGGGGGGGGGGGGGGGGGGGGGGGGGGGGGGGGGGGGGGGGGGGGGGGGGGGGGGGGGGGGGGGGGGGGGGGGGGGGGGGGGGGGGGGGGGGGGGGGGGGGGGGGGGGGGGGGGGGGGGGGGGGGGGGGGGGGGGGGGGGGGGGGGGGGGGGGGGGGGGGGGGGGGGGGGGGGGGGGGGGGGGGGGGGGGGGGGGGGGGGGGGGGGGGGGGGGGGGGGGGGGGGGGGGGGGGGGGGGGGGGGGGGGGGGGGGGGGGGGGGGGGGGGGGGGGGGGGGGGGGGGGGGGGGGGGGGGGGGGGGGGGGGGGGGGGGGGGGGGGGGGGGGGGGGGGGGGGGGGGGGGGGGGGGGGGGGGGGGGGGGGGGGGGGGGGGGGGGGGGGGGGGGGGGGGGGGGGGGGGGGGGGGGGGGGGGGGGGGGGGGGGGGGGGGGGGGGGGGGGGGGGGGGGGGGTGGGGGGGGGGGGGGGGGGGGGGGGGGGGGGGGGGGGGGGGGGGGGGGGGGGGGGGGGGGGGGGGGGGGGGGGGGGGGGGGGGGGGGGGGGGGGGGGGGGGGGGGGGGGGGGGGGGGGGGGGGGGGGGGGGGGGGGGGGGGGGGGGGGGGGGGGGGGGGGGGGGGGGGGGGGGGGGGGGGGGGGGGGGGGGGGGGGGGGGGGGGGGGGGGGGGGGGGGGGGGGGGGGGGGGGGGGGGGGGGGGGGGGGGGGGGGGGGGGGGGGGGGGGGGGGGGGGGGGGGGGGGGGGGGGGGGGGGGGGGGGGGGGGGGGGGGGGGGGGGGGGGGGGGGGGGGGGGGGGGGGGGGGGGGGGGGGGGGGGGGGGGGGGGGGGGGGGGGGGGGGGGGGGGGGGGGGGGGGGGGGGGGGGGGGGGGGGGGGGGGGGGGGGGGGGGGGGGGGGGGGGGGGGGGGGGGGGGGGGGGGGGGGGGGGGGGGGGGGGGGGGGGGGGGGGGGGGGGGGGGGGGGGGGGGGGGGGGGGGGGGGGGGGGGGGGGGGGGGGGGGGGGGGGGGGGGGGGGGGGGGGGGGTGGGGGGGGGGGGGGGGGGGGGGGGGGGGGGGGGGGGGGGGGGGGGGGGGGGGGGGGGGGGGGGGGGGGGGGGGGGGGGGGGGGGGGGGGGGGGGGGGGGGGGGGGGGGGGGGGGGGGGGGGGGGGGGGGGGGGGGGGGGGGGGGGGGGGGGGGGGGGGGGGGGGGGGGGGGGGGGGGGGGGGGGGGGGGGGGGGGGGGGGGGGGGGGGGGGGGGGGGGGGGGGGGGGGGGGGGGGGGGGGGGGGGGGGGGGGGGGGGGGGGGGGGGGGGGGGGGGGGGGGGGGGGGGGGGGGGGGGGGGGGGGGGGGGGGGGGGGGGGGGGGGGGGGGGGGGGGGGGGGGGGGGGGGGGGGGGGGGGGGGGGGGGGGGGGGGGGGGGGGGGGGGGGGGGGGGGGGGGGGGGGGGGGGGGGGGGGGGGGGGGGGGGGGGGGGGGGGGGGGGGGGGGGGGGGGGGGGGGGGGGGGGGGGGGGGGGGGGGGGGGGGGGGGGGGGGGGGGGGGGGGGGGGGGGGGGGGGGGGGGGGGGGGGGGGGGGGGGGGGGGGGGGGGGGGGGGGGGGGGGGGGGGGGGGGGGGGGGGGGGGGGGGGGGGGGGGGGGGGGGGGGGGGGGGGGGGGGGGGGGGGGGGGGGGGGGGGGGGGGGGGGGGGGGGGGGGGGGGGGGGGGGGGGGGGGGGGGGGGGGGGGGGGGGGGGGGGGGGGGGGGGGGGGGGGGGGGGGGGGGGGGGGGGGGGGGGGGGGGGGGGGGGGGGGGGGGGGGGGGGGGGGGGGGGGGGGGGGGGGGGGGGGGGGGGGGGGGGGGGGGGGGGGGGGGGGGGGGGGGGGGGGGGGGGGGGGGGGGGGGGGGGGGGGGGGGGGGGGGGGGGGGGGGGGGGGGGGGGGGGGGGGGGGGGGGGGGGGGGGGGGGGGGGGGGGGGGGGGGGGGGGGGGGGGGGGGGGGGGGGGGGGGGGGGGGGGGGGGGGGGGGGGGGGGGGGGGGGGGGGGGGGGGGGGGGGGGGGGGGGGGGGGGGGGGGGGGGGGGGGGGGGGGGGGGGGGGGGGGGGGGGGGGGGGGGGGGGGGGGGGGGGGGGGGGGGGGGGGGGGGGGGGGGGGGGGGGGGGGGGGGGGGGGGGGGGGGGGGGGGGGGGGGGGGGGGGGGGGGGGGGGGGGGGGGGGGGGGGGGGGGGGGGGGGGGGGGGGGGGGGGGGGGGGGGGGGGGGGGGGGGGGGGGGGGGGGGGGGGGGGGGGGGGGGGGGGGGGGGGGGGGGGGGGGGGGGGGGGGGGGGGGGGGGGGGGGGGGGGGGGGGGGGGGGGGGGGGGGGGGGGGGGGGGGGGGGGGGGGGGGGGGGGGGGGGGGGGGGGGGGGGGGGGGGGGGGGGGGGGGGGGGGGGGGGGGGGGGGGGGGGGGGGGGGGGGGGGGGGGGGGGGGGGGGGGGGGGGGGGGGGGGGGGGGGGGGGGGGGGGGGGGGGGGGGGGGGGGGGGGGGGGGGGGGGGGGGGGGGGGGGGGGGGGGGGGGGGGGGGGGGGGGGGGGGGGGGGGGGGGGGGGGGGGGGGGGGGGGGGGGGGGGGGGGGGGGGGGGGGGGGGGGGGGGGGGGGGGGGGGGGGGGGGGGGGGGGGGGGGGGGGGGGGGGGGGGGGGGGGGGGGGGGGGGGGGGGGGGGGGGGGGGGGGGGGGGGGGGGGGGGGGGGGGGGGGGGGGGGGGGGGGGGGGGGGGGGGGGGGGGGGGGGGGGGGGGGGGGGGGGGGGGGGGGGGGGGGGGGGGGGGGGGGGGGGGGGGGGGGGGGGGGGGGGGGGGGGGGGGGGGGGGGGGGGGGGGGGGGGGGGGGGGGGGGGGGGGGGGGGGGGGGGGGGGGGGGGGGGGGGGGGGGGGGGGGGGGGGGGGGGGGGGGGGGGGGGGGGGGGGGGGGGGGGGGGGGGGGGGGGGGGGGGGGGGGGGGGGGGGGGGGGGGGGGGGGGGGGGGGGGGGGGGGGGGGGGGGGGGGGGGGGGGGGGGGGGGGGGGGGGGGGGGGGGGGGGGGGGGGGGGGGGGGGGGGGGGGGGGGGGGGGGGGGGGGGGGGGGGGGGGGGGGGGGGGGGGGGGGGGGGGGGGGGGGGGGGGGGGGGGGGGGGGGGGGGGGGGGGGGGGGGGGGGGGGGGGGGGGGGGGGGGGGGGGGGGGGGGGGGGGGGGGGGGGGGGGGGGGGGGGGGGGGGGGGGGGGGGGGGGGGGGGGGGGGGGGGGGGGGGGGGGGGGGGGGGGGGGGGGGGGGGGGGGGGGGGGGGGGGGGGGGGGGGGGGGGGGGGGGGGGGGGGGGGGGGGGGGGGGGGGGGGGGGGGGGGGGGGGGGGGGGGGGGGGGGGGGGGGGGGGGGGGGGGGGGGGGGGGGGGGGGGGGGGGGGGGGGGGGGGGGGGGGGGGGGGGGGGGGGGGGGGGGGGGGGGGGGGGGGGGGGGGGGGGGGGGGGGGGGGGGGGGGGGGGGGGGGGGGGGGGGGGGGGGGGGGGGGGGGGGGGGGGGGGGGGGGGGGGGGGGGGGGGGGGGGGGGGGGGGGGGGGGGGGGGGGGGGGGGGGGGGGGGGGGGGGGGGGGGGGGGGGGGGGGGGGGGGGGGGGGGGGGGGGGGGGGGGGGGGGGGGGGGGGGGGGGGGGGGGGGGGGGGGGGGGGGGGGGGGGGGGGGGGGGGGGGGGGGGGGGGGGGGGGGGGGGGGGGGGGGGGGGGGGGGGGGGGGGGGGGGGGGGGGGGGGGGGGGGGGGGGGGGGGGGGGGGGGGGGGGGGGGGGGGGGGGGGGGGGGGGGGGGGGGGGGGGGGGGGGGGGGGGGGGGGGGGGGGGGGGGGGGGGGGGGGGGGGGGGGGGGGGGGGGGGGGGGGGGGGGGGGGGGGGGGGGGGGGGGGGGGGGGGGGGGGGGGGGGGGGGGGGGGGGGGGGGGGGGGGGGGGGGGGGGGGGGGGGGGGGGGGGGGGGGGGGGGGGGGGGGGGGGGGGGGGGGGGGGGGGGGGGGGGGGGGGGGGGGGGGGGGGGGGGGGGGGGGGGGGGGGGGGGGGGGGGGGGGGGGGGGGGGGGGGGGGGGGGGGGGGGGGGGGGGGGGGGGGGGGGGGGGGGGGGGGGGGGGGGGGGGGGGGGGGGGGGGGGGGGGGGGGGGGGGGGGGGGGGGGGGGGGGGGGGGGGGGGGGGGGGGGGGGGGGGGGGGGGGGGGGGGGGGGGGGGGGGGGGGGGGGGGGGGGGGGGGGGGGGGGGGGGGGGGGGGGGGGGGGGGGGGGGGGGGGGGGGGGGGGGGGGGGGGGGGGGGGGGGGGGGGGGGGGGGGGGGGGGGGGGGGGGGGGGGGGGGGGGGGGGGGGGGGGGGGGGGGGGGGGGGGGGGGGGGGGGGGGGGGGGGGGGGGGGGGGGGGGGGGGGGGGGGGGGGGGGGGGGGGGGGGGGGGGGGGGGGGGGGGGGGGGGGGGGGGGGGGGGGGGGGGGGGGGGGGGGGGGGGGGGGGGGGGGGGGGGGGGGGGGGGGGGGGGGGGGGGGGGGGGGGGGGGGGGGGGGGGGGGGGGGGGGGGGGGGGGGGGGGGGGGGGGGGGGGGGGGGGGGGGGGGGGGGGGGGGGGGGGGGGGGGGGGGGGGGGGGGGGGGGGGGGGGGGGGGGGGGGGGGGGGGGGGGGGGGGGGGGGGGGGGGGGGGGGGGGGGGGGGGGGGGGGGGGGGGGGGGGGGGGGGGGGGGGGGGGGGGGGGGGGGGGGGGGGGGGGGGGGGGGGGGGGGGGGGGGGGGGGGGGGGGGGGGGGGGGGGGGGGGGGGGGGGGGGGGGGGGGGGGGGGGGGGGGGGGGGGGGGGGGGGGGGGGGGGGGGGGGGGGGGGGGGGGGGGGGGGGGGGGGGGGGGGGGGGGGGGGGGGGGGGGGGGGGGGGGGGGGGGGGGGGGGGGGGGGGGGGGGGGGGGGGGGGGGGGGGGGGGGGGGGGGGGGGGGGGGGGGGGGGGGGGGGGGGGGGGGGGGGGGGGGGGGGGGGGGGGGGGGGGGGGGGGGGGGGGGGGGGGGGGGGGGGGGGGGGGGGGGGGGGGGGGGGGGGGGGGGGGGGGGGGGGGGGGGGGGGGGGGGGGGGGGGGGGGGGGGGGGGGGGGGGGGGGGGGGGGGGGGGGGGGGGGGGGGGGGGGGGGGGGGGGGGGGGGGGGGGGGGGGGGGGGGGGGGGGGGGGGGGGGGGGGGGGGGGGGGGGGGGGGGGGGGGGGGGGGGGGGGGGGGGGGGGGGGGGGGGGGGGGGGGGGGGGGGGGGGGGGGGGGGGGGGGGGGGGGGGGGGGGGGGGGGGGGGGGGGGGGGGGGGGGGGGGGGGGGGGGGGGGGGGGGGGGGGGGGGGGGGGGGGGGGGGGGGGGGGGGGGGGGGGGGGGGGGGGGGGGGGGGGGGGGGGGGGGGGGGGGGGGGGGGGGGGGGGGGGGGGGGGGGGGGGGGGGGGGGGGGGGGGGGGGGGGGGGGGGGGGGGGGGGGGGGGGGGGGGGGGGGGGGGGGGGGGGGGGGGGGGGGGGGGGGGGGGGGGGGGGGGGGGGGGGGGGGGGGGGGGGGGGGGGGGGGGGGGGGGGGGGGGGGGGGGGGGGGGGGGGGGGGGGGGGGGGGGGGGGGGGGGGGGGGGGGGGGGGGGGGGGGGGGGGGGGGGGGGGGGGGGGGGGGGGGGGGGGGGGGGGGGGGGGGGGGGGGGGGGGGGGGGGGGGGGGGGGGGGGGGGGGGGGGGGGGGGGGGGGGGGGGGGGGGGGGGGGGGGGGGGGGGGGGGGGGGGGGGGGGGGGGGGGGGGGGGGGGGGGGGGGGGGGGGGGGGGGGGGGGGGGGGGGGGGGGGGGGGGGGGGGGGGGGGGGGGGGGGGGGGGGGGGGGGGGGGGGGGGGGGGGGGGGGGGGGGGGGGGGGGGGGGGGGGGGGGGGGGGGGGGGGGGGGGGGGGGGGGGGGGGGGGGGGGGGGGGGGGGGGGGGGGGGGGGGGGGGGGGGGGGGGGGGGGGGGGGGGGGGGGGGGGGGGGGGGGGGGGGGGGGGGGGGGGGGGGGGGGGGGGGGGGGGGGGGGGGGGGGGGGGGGGGGGGGGGGGGGGGGGGGGGGGGGGGGGGGGGGGGGGGGGGGGGGGGGGGGGGGGGGGGGGGGGGGGGGGGGGGGGGGGGGGGGGGGGGGGGGGGGGGGGGGGGGGGGGGGGGGGGGGGGGGGGGGGGGGGGGGGGGGGGGGGGGGGGGGGGGGGGGGGGGGGGGGGGGGGGGGGGGGGGGGGGGGGGGGGGGGGGGGGGGGGGGGGGGGGGGGGGGGGGGGGGGGGGGGGGGGGGGGGGGGGGGGGGGGGGGGGGGGGGGGGGGGGGGGGGGGGGGGGGGGGGGGGGGGGGGGGGGGGGGGGGGGGGGGGGGGGGGGGGGGGGGGGGGGGGGGGGGGGGGGGGGGGGGGGGGGGGGGGGGGGGGGGGGGGGGGGGGGGGGGGGGGGGGGGGGGGGGGGGGGGGGGGGGGGGGGGGGGGGGGGGGGGGGGGGGGGGGGGGGGGGGGGGGGGGGGGGGGGGGGGGGGGGGGGGGGGGGGGGGGGGGGGGGGGGGGGGGGGGGGGGGGGGGGGGGGGGGGGGGGGGGGGGGGGGGGGGGGGGGGGGGGGGGGGGGGGGGGGGGGGGGGGGGGGGGGGGGGGGGGGGGGGGGGGGGGGGGGGGGGGGGGGGGGGGGGGGGGGGGGGGGGGGGGGGGGGGGGGGGGGGGGGGGGGGGGGGGGGGGGGGGGGGGGGGGGGGGGGGGGGGGGGGGGGGGGGGGGGGGGGGGGGGGGGGGGGGGGGGGGGGGGGGGGGGGGGGGGGGGGGGGGGGGGGGGGGGGGGGGGGGGGGGGGGGGGGGGGGGGGGGGGGGGGGGGGGGGGGGGGGGGGGGGGGGGGGGGGGGGGGGGGGGGGGGGGGGGGGGGGGGGGGGGGGGGGGGGGGGGGGGGGGGGGGGGGGGGGGGGGGGGGGGGGGGGGGGGGGGGGGGGGGGGGGGGGGGGGGGGGGGGGGGGGGGGGGGGGGGGGGGGGGGGGGGGGGGGGGGGGGGGGGGGGGGGGGGGGGGGGGGGGGGGGGGGGGGGGGGGGGGGGGGGGGGGGGGGGGGGGGGGGGGGGGGGGGGGGGGGGGGGGGGGGGGGGGGGGGGGGGGGGGGGGGGGGGGGGGGGGGGGGGGGGGGGGGGGGGGGGGGGGGGGGGGGGGGGGGGGGGGGGGGGGGGGGGGGGGGGGGGGGGGGGGGGGGGGGGGGGGGGGGGGGGGGGGGGGGGGGGGGGGGGGGGGGGGGGGGGGGGGGGGGGGGGGGGGGGGGGGGGGGGGGGGGGGGGGGGGGGGGGGGGGGGGGGGGGGGGGGGGGGGGGGGGGGGGGGGGGGGGGGGGGGGGGGGGGGGGGGGGGGGGGGGGGGGGGGGGGGGGGGGGGGGGGGGGGGGGGGGGGGGGGGGGGGGGGGGGGGGGGGGGGGGGGGGGGGGGGGGGGGGGGGGGGGGGGGGGGGGGGGGGGGGGGGGGGGGGGGGGGGGGGGGGGGGGGGGGGGGGGGGGGGGGGGGGGGGGGGGGGGGGGGGGGGGGGGGGGGGGGGGGGGGGGGGGGGGGGGGGGGGGGGGGGGGGGGGGGGGGGGGGGGGGGGGGGGGGGGGGGGGGGGGGGGGGGGGGGGGGGGGGGGGGGGGGGGGGGGGGGGGGGGGGGGGGGGGGGGGGGGGGGGGGGGGGGGGGGGGGGGGGGGGGGGGGGGGGGGGGGGGGGGGGGGGGGGGGGGGGGGGGGGGGGGGGGGGGGGGGGGGGGGGGGGGGGGGGGGGGGGGGGGGGGGGGGGGGGGGGGGGGGGGGGGGGGGGGGGGGGGGGGGGGGGGGGGGGGGGGGGGGGGGGGGGGGGGGGGGGGGGGGGGGGGGGGGGGGGGGGGGGGGGGGGGGGGGGGGGGGGGGGGGGGGGGGGGGGGGGGGGGGGGGGGGGGGGGGGGGGGGGGGGGGGGGGGGGGGGGGGGGGGGGGGGGGGGGGGGGGGGGGGGGGGGGGGGGGGGGGGGGGGGGGGGGGGGGGGGGGGGGGGGGGGGGGGGGGGGGGGGGGGGGGGGGGGGGGGGGGGGGGGGGGGGGGGGGGGGGGGGGGGGGGGGGGGGGGGGGGGGGGGGGGGGGGGGGGGGGGGGGGGGGGGGGGGGGGGGGGGGGGGGGGGGGGGGGGGGGGGGGGGGGGGGGGGGGGGGGGGGGGGGGGGGGGGGGGGGGGGGGGGGGGGGGGGGGGGGGGGGGGGGGGGGGGGGGGGGGGGGGGGGGGGGGGGGGGGGGGGGGGGGGGGGGGGGGGGGGGGGGGGGGGGGGGGGGGGGGGGGGGGGGGGGGGGGGGGGGGGGGGGGGGGGGGGGGGGGGGGGGGGGGGGGGGGGGGGGGGGGGGGGGGGGGGGGGGGGGGGGGGGGGGGGGGGGGGGGGGGGGGGGGGGGGGGGGGGGGGGGGGGGGGGGGGGGGGGGGGGGGGGGGGGGGGGGGGGGGGGGGGGGGGGGGGGGGGGGGGGGGGGGGGGGGGGGGGGGGGGGGGGGGGGGGGGGGGGGGGGGGGGGGGGGGGGGGGGGGGGGGGGGGGGGGGGGGGGGGGGGGGGGGGGGGGGGGGGGGGGGGGGGGGGGGGGGGGGGGGGGGGGGGGGGGGGGGGGGGGGGGGGGGGGGGGGGGGGGGGGGGGGGGGGGGGGGGGGGGGGGGGGGGGGGGGGGGGGGGGGGGGGGGGGGGGGGGGGGGGGGGGGGGGGGGGGGGGGGGGGGGGGGGGGGGGGGGGGGGGGGGGGGGGGGGGGGGGGGGGGGGGGGGGGGGGGGGGGGGGGGGGGGGGGGGGGGGGGGGGGGGGGGGGGGGGGGGGGGGGGGGGGGGGGGGGGGGGGGGGGGGGGGGGGGGGGGGGGGGGGGGGGGGGGGGGGGGGGGGGGGGGGGGGGGGGGGGGGGGGGGGGGGGGGGGGGGGGGGGGGGGGGGGGGGGGGGGGGGGGGGGGGGGGGGGGGGGGGGGGGGGGGGGGGGGGGGGGGGGGGGGGGGGGGGGGGGGGGGGGGGGGGGGGGGGGGGGGGGGGGGGGGGGGGGGGGGGGGGGGGGGGGGGGGGGGGGGGGGGGGGGGGGGGGGGGGGGGGGGGGGGGGGGGGGGGGGGGGGGGGGGGGGGGGGGGGGGGGGGGGGGGGGGGGGGGGGGGGGGGGGGGGGGGGGGGGGGGGGGGGGGGGGGGGGGGGGGGGGGGGGGGGGGGGGGGGGGGGGGGGGGGGGGGGGGGGGGGGGGGGGGGGGGGGGGGGGGGGGGGGGGGGGGGGGGGGGGGGGGGGGGGGGGGGGGGGGGGGGGGGGGGGGGGGGGGGGGGGGGGGGGGGGGGGGGGGGGGGGGGGGGGGGGGGGGGGGGGGGGGGGGGGGGGGGGGGGGGGGGGGGGGGGGGGGGGGGGGGGGGGGGGGGGGGGGGGGGGGGGGGGGGGGGGGGGGGGGGGGGGGGGGGGGGGGGGGGGGGGGGGGGGGGGGGGGGGGGGGGGGGGGGGGGGGGGGGGGGGGGGGGGGGGGGGGGGGGGGGGGGGGGGGGGGGGGGGGGGGGGGGGGGGGGGGGGGGGGGGGGGGGGGGGGGGGGGGGGGGGGGGGGGGGGGGGGGGGGGGGGGGGGGGGGGGGGGGGGGGGGGGGGGGGGGGGGGGGGGGGGGGGGGGGGGGGGGGGGGGGGGGGGGGGGGGGGGGGGGGGGGGGGGGGGGGGGGGGGGGGGGGGGGGGGGGGGGGGGGGGGGGGGGGGGGGGGGGGGGGGGGGGGGGGGGGGGGGGGGGGGGGGGGGGGGGGGGGGGGGGGGGGGGGGGGGGGGGGGGGGGGGGGGGGGGGGGGGGGGGGGGGGGGGGGGGGGGGGGGGGGGGGGGGGGGGGGGGGGGGGGGGGGGGGGGGGGGGGGGGGGGGGGGGGGGGGGGGGGGGGGGGGGGGGGGGGGGGGGGGGGGGGGGGGGGGGGGGGGGGGGGGGGGGGGGGGGGGGGGGGGGGGGGGGGGGGGGGGGGGGGGGGGGGGGGGGGGGGGGGGGGGGGGGGGGGGGGGGGGGGGGGGGGGGGGGGGGGGGGGGGGGGGGGGGGGGGGGGGGGGGGGGGGGGGGGGGGGGGGGGGGGGGGGGGGGGGGGGGGGGGGGGGGGGGGGGGGGGGGGGGGGGGGGGGGGGGGGGGGGGGGGGGGGGGGGGGGGGGGGGGGGGGGGGGGGGGGGGGGGGGGGGGGGGGGGGGGGGGGGGGGGGGGGGGGGGGGGGGGGGGGGGGGGGGGGGGGGGGGGGGGGGGGGGGGGGGGGGGGGGGGGGGGGGGGGGGGGGGGGGGGGGGGGGGGGGGGGGGGGGGGGGGGGGGGGGGGGGGGGGGGGGGGGGGGGGGGGGGGGGGGGGGGGGGGGGGGGGGGGGGGGGGGGGGGGGGGGGGGGGGGGGGGGGGGGGGGGGGGGGGGGGGGGGGGGGGGGGGGGGGGGGGGGGGGGGGGGGGGGGGGGGGGGGGGGGGGGGGGGGGGGGGGGGGGGGGGGGGGGGGGGGGGGGGGGGGGGGGGGGGGGGGGGGGGGGGGGGGGGGGGGGGGGGGGGGGGGGGGGGGGGGGGGGGGGGGGGGGGGGGGGGGGGGGGGGGGGGGGGGGGGGGGGGGGGGGGGGGGGGGGGGGGGGGGGGGGGGGGGGGGGGGGGGGGGGGGGGGGGGGGGGGGGGGGGGGGGGGGGGGGGGGGGGGGGGGGGGGGGGGGGGGGGGGGGGGGGGGGGGGGGGGGGGGGGGGGGGGGGGGGGGGGGGGGGGGGGGGGGGGGGGGGGGGGGGGGGGGGGGGGGGGGGGGGGGGGGGGGGGGGGGGGGGGGGGGGGGGGGGGGGGGGGGGGGGGGGGGGGGGGGGGGGGGGGGGGGGGGGGGGGGGGGGGGGGGGGGGGGGGGGGGGGGGGGGGGGGGGGGGGGGGGGGGGGGGGGGGGGGGGGGGGGGGGGGGGGGGGGGGGGGGGGGGGGGGGGGGGGGGGGGGGGGGGGGGGGGGGGGGGGGGGGGGGGGGGGGGGGGGGGGGGGGGGGGGGGGGGGGGGGGGGGGGGGGGGGGGGGGGGGGGGGGGGGGGGGGGGGGGGGGGGGGGGGGGGGGGGGGGGGGGGGGGGGGGGGGGGGGGGGGGGGGGGGGGGGGGGGGGGGGGGGGGGGGGGGGGGGGGGGGGGGGGGGGGGGGGGGGGGGGGGGGGGGGGGGGGGGGGGGGGGGGGGGGGGGGGGGGGGGGGGGGGGGGGGGGGGGGGGGGGGGGGGGGGGGGGGGGGGGGGGGGGGGGGGGGGGGGGGGGGGGGGGGGGGGGGGGGGGGGGGGGGGGGGGGGGGGGGGGGGGGGGGGGGGGGGGGGGGGGGGGGGGGGGGGGGGGGGGGGGGGGGGGGGGGGGGGGGGGGGGGGGGGGGGGGGGGGGGGGGGGGGGGGGGGGGGGGGGGGGGGGGGGGGGGGGGGGGGGGGGGGGGGGGGGGGGGGGGGGGGGGGGGGGGGGGGGGGGGGGGGGGGGGGGGGGGGGGGGGGGGGGGGGGGGGGGGGGGGGGGGGGGGGGGGGGGGGGGGGGGGGGGGGGGGGGGGGGGGGGGGGGGGGGGGGGGGGGGGGGGGGGGGGGGGGGGGGGGGGGGGGGGGGGGGGGGGGGGGGGGGGGGGGGGGGGGGGGGGGGGGGGGGGGGGGGGGGGGGGGGGGGGGGGGGGGGGGGGGGGGGGGGGGGGGGGGGGGGGGGGGGGGGGGGGGGGGGGGGGGGGGGGGGGGGGGGGGGGGGGGGGGGGGGGGGGGGGGGGGGGGGGGGGGGGGGGGGGGGGGGGGGGGGGGGGGGGGGGGGGGGGGGGGGGGGGGGGGGGGGGGGGGGGGGGGGGGGGGGGGGGGGGGGGGGGGGGGGGGGGGGGGGGGGGGGGGGGGGGGGGGGGGGGGGGGGGGGGGGGGGGGGGGGGGGGGGGGGGGGGGGGGGGGGGGGGGGGGGGGGGGGGGGGGGGGGGGGGGGGGGGGGGGGGGGGGGGGGGGGGGGGGGGGGGGGGGGGGGGGGGGGGGGGGGGGGGGGGGGGGGGGGGGGGGGGGGGGGGGGGGGGGGGGGGGGGGGGGGGGGGGGGGGGGGGGGGGGGGGGGGGGGGGGGGGGGGGGGGGGGGGGGGGGGGGGGGGGGGGGGGGGGGGGGGGGGGGGGGGGGGGGGGGGGGGGGGGGGGGGGGGGGGGGGGGGGGGGGGGGGGGGGGGGGGGGGGGGGGGGGGGGGGGGGGGGGGGGGGGGGGGGGGGGGGGGGGGGGGGGGGGGGGGGGGGGGGGGGGGGGGGGGGGGGGGGGGGGGGGGGGGGGGGGGGGGGGGGGGGGGGGGGGGGGGGGGGGGGGGGGGGGGGGGGGGGGGGGGGGGGGGGGGGGGGGGGGGGGGGGGGGGGGGGGGGGGGGGGGGGGGGGGGGGGGGGGGGGGGGGGGGGGGGGGGGGGGGGGGGGGGGGGGGGGGGGGGGGGGGGGGGGGGGGGGGGGGGGGGGGGGGGGGGGGGGGGGGGGGGGGGGGGGGGGGGGGGGGGGGGGGGGGGGGGGGGGGGGGGGGGGGGGGGGGGGGGGGGGGGGGGGGGGGGGGGGGGGGGGGGGGGGGGGGGGGGGGGGGGGGGGGGGGGGGGGGGGGGGGGGGGGGGGGGGGGGGGGGGGGGGGGGGGGGGGGGGGGGGGGGGGGGGGGGGGGGGGGGGGGGGGGGGGGGGGGGGGGGGGGGGGGGGGGGGGGGGGGGGGGGGGGGGGGGGGGGGGGGGGGGGGGGGGGGGGGGGGGGGGGGGGGGGGGGGGGGGGGGGGGGGGGGGGGGGGGGGGGGGGGGGGGGGGGGGGGGGGGGGGGGGGGGGGGGGGGGGGGGGGGGGGGGGGGGGGGGGGGGGGGGGGGGGGGGGGGGGGGGGGGGGGGGGGGGGGGGGGGGGGGGGGGGGGGGGGGGGGGGGGGGGGGGGGGGGGGGGGGGGGGGGGGGGGGGGGGGGGGGGGGGGGGGGGGGGGGGGGGGGGGGGGGGGGGGGGGGGGGGGGGGGGGGGGGGGGGGGGGGGGGGGGGGGGGGGGGGGGGGGGGGGGGGGGGGGGGGGGGGGGGGGGGGGGGGGGGGGGGGGGGGGGGGGGGGGGGGGGGGGGGGGGGGGGGGGGGGGGGGGGGGGGGGGGGGGGGGGGGGGGGGGGGGGGGGGGGGGGGGGGGGGGGGGGGGGGGGGGGGGGGGGGGGGGGGGGGGGGGGGGGGGGGGGGGGGGGGGGGGGGGGGGGGGGGGGGGGGGGGGGGGGGGGGGGGGGGGGGGGGGGGGGGGGGGGGGGGGGGGGGGGGGGGGGGGGGGGGGGGGGGGGGGGGGGGGGGGGGGGGGGGGGGGGGGGGGGGGGGGGGGGGGGGGGGGGGGGGGGGGGGGGGGGGGGGGGGGGGGGGGGGGGGGGGGGGGGGGGGGGGGGGGGGGGGGGGGGGGGGGGGGGGGGGGGGGGGGGGGGGGGGGGGGGGGGGGGGGGGGGGGGGGGGGGGGGGGGGGGGGGGGGGGGGGGGGGGGGGGGGGGGGGGGGGGGGGGGGGGGGGGGGGGGGGGGGGGGGGGGGGGGGGGGGGGGGGGGGGGGGGGGGGGGGGGGGGGGGGGGGGGGGGGGGGGGGGGGGGGGGGGGGGGGGGGGGGGGGGGGGGGGGGGGGGGGGGGGGGGGGGGGGGGGGGGGGGGGGGGGGGGGGGGGGGGGGGGGGGGGGGGGGGGGGGGGGGGGGGGGGGGGGGGGGGGGGGGGGGGGGGGGGGGGGGGGGGGGGGGGGGGGGGGGGGGGGGGGGGGGGGGGGGGGGGGGGGGGGGGGGGGGGGGGGGGGGGGGGGGGGGGGGGGGGGGGGGGGGGGGGGGGGGGGGGGGGGGGGGGGGGGGGGGGGGGGGGGGGGGGGGGGGGGGGGGGGGGGGGGGGGGGGGGGGGGGGGGGGGGGGGGGGGGGGGGGGGGGGGGGGGGGGGGGGGGGGGGGGGGGGGGGGGGGGGGGGGGGGGGGGGGGGGGGGGGGGGGGGGGGGGGGGGGGGGGGGGGGGGGGGGGGGGGGGGGGGGGGGGGGGGGGGGGGGGGGGGGGGGGGGGGGGGGGGGGGGGGGGGGGGGGGGGGGGGGGGGGGGGGGGGGGGGGGGGGGGGGGGGGGGGGGGGGGGGGGGGGGGGGGGGGGGGGGGGGGGGGGGGGGGGGGGGGGGGGGGGGGGGGGGGGGGGGGGGGGGGGGGGGGGGGGGGTGGGGGGGGGGGGGGGGGGGGGGGGGGGGGGGGGGGGGGGGGGGGGGGGGGGGGGGGGGGGGGGGGGGGGGGGGGGGGGGGGGGGGGGGGGGGGGGGGGGGGGGGGGGGGGGGGGGGGGGGGGGGGGGGGGGGGGGGGGGGGGGGGGGGGGGGGGGGGGGGGGGGGGGGGGGGGGGGGGGGGGGGGGGGGGGGGGGGGGGGGGGGGGGGGGGGGGGGGGGGGGGGGGGGGGGGGGGGGGGGGGGGGGGGGGGGGGGGGGGGGGGGGGGGGGGGGGGGGGGGGGGGGGGGGGGGGGGGGGGGGGGGGGGGGGGGGGGGGGGGGGGGGGGGGGGGGGGGGGGGGGGGGGGGGGGGGGGGGGGGGGGGGGGGGGGGGGGGGGGGGGGGGGGGGGGGGGGGGGGGGGGGGGGGGGGGGGGGGGGGGGGGGGGGGGGGGGGGGGGGGGGGGGGGGGGGGGGGGGGGGGGGGGGGGGGGGGGGGGGGGGGGGGGGGGGGGGGGGGGGGGGGGGGGGGGGGGGGGGGGGGGGGGGGGGGGGGGGGGGGGGGGGGGGGGGGGGGGGGGGGGGGGGGGGGGGGGGGGGGGGGGGGGGGGGGGGGGGGGGGGGGGGGGGGGGGGGGGGGGGGGGGGGGGGGGGGGGGGGGGGGGGGGGGGGGGGGGGGGGGGGGGGGGGGGGGGGGGGGGGGGGGGGGGGGGGGGGGGGGGGGGGGGGGGGGGGGGGGGGGGGGGGGGGGGGGGGGGGGGGGGGGGGGGGGGGGGGGGGGGGGGGGGGGGGGGGGGGGGGGGGGGGGGGGGGGGGGGGGGGGGGGGGGGGGGGGGGGGGGGGGGGGGGGGGGGGGGGGGGGGGGGGGGGGGGGGGGGGGGGGGGGGGGGGGGGGGGGGGGGGGGGGGGGGGGGGGGGGGGGGGGGGGGGGGGGGGGGGGGGGGGGGGGGGGGGGGGGGGGGGGGGGGGGGGGGGGGGGGGGGGGGGGGGGGGGGGGGGGGGGGGGGGGGGGGGGGGGGGGGGGGGGGGGGGGGGGGGGGGGGGGGGGGGGGGGGGGGGGGGGGGGGGGGGGGGGGGGGGGGGGGGGGGGGGGGGGGGGGGGGGGGGGGGGGGGGGGGGGGGGGGGGGGGGGGGGGGGGGGGGGGGGGGGGGGGGGGGGGGGGGGGGGGGGGGGGGGGGGGGGGGGGGGGGGGGGGGGGGGGGGGGGGGGGGGGGGGGGGGGGGGGGGGGGGGGGGGGGGGGGGGGGGGGGGGGGGGGGGGGGGGGGGGGGGGGGGGGGGGGGGGGGGGGGGGGGGGGGGGGGGGGGGGGGGGGGGGGGGGGGGGGGGGGGGGGGGGGGGGGGGGGGGGGGGGGGGGGGGGGGGGGGGGGGGGGGGGGGGGGGGGGGGGGGGGGGGGGGGGGGGGGGGGGGGGGGGGGGGGGGGGGGGGGGGGGGGGGGGGGGGGGGGGGGGGGGGGGGGGGGGGGGGGGGGGGGGGGGGGGGGGGGGGGGGGGGGGGGGGGGGGGGGGGGGGGGGGGGGGGGGGGGGGGGGGGGGGGGGGGGGGGGGGGGGGGGGTGGGGGGGGGGGGGGGGGGGGGGGGGGGGGGGGGGGGGGGGG
>JAQZCD010000014.1:80000-101435 GCA_030864225.1 Capsicum baccatum var. pendulum | reverse complement strand
GGGGGGGGGGGGGGGGGGGGGGGGGGGGGGGGGGGAGGGGGGGGGGGGGGGGGGGGGGGGGGGGGGGGGGGGGGGGGGGGGGGGGGGGGGGGGGGGGGGGGGAGGGGGGGGGGGGGGGGGGGGGGGGGGGGGGGGGGGGGGGGGGGGGGGGAGGGGGGGGGGGGGGGGGGGGGGGGGGGGGGGGGGGGGGGGAGGGGGGGGGGGGGGGGGGGGGGGGGGGGGGGGAGGGGGGGGGGGGGGGGGGGGGGGGGGGGGGGGGGGGGGGGGGGGGGAGGGGGGGGGGGGGGGGGGGGGGGGGGGGGGGGGGGGGGGGGGGGGGGGGGGGGGGGGGGGAGGGGGGGGGGGGGGGGGGGGGGGGGGGGGGAGGGGGGGGGGGGGGGGGGGGGGGGGGGGGGGGGGGGGGGGGGGGGGGGGGGGGGGGGGGGGGGGGGGGGGGGGGGGGGGGGGGGGGGGGGGGGGGGGGGGGGGGGGAGGGGGGGGGGGGGGGGGGGGAGGGGGGGGGGGGGGGGGGGGGGGGGGGGAGGGGGGGGGGGGGGGGGGGGGGGGGGGGGGGGGGGGGGGGGGGGGGGGGGGGGGGGGGAGGGGGGGGGGGGGGGGGGGGGGGGGGGGGGGGGGGGGAGGGGGGGGGGGGGGGGGGGGGGGGGGGGGGGGGGGGGGGGGGGGGGGGGGGGGGGGAGGGGGGGGGGGGGGGGGGGGGGGGGGGGGGGGGGGGGGGGGGGGGGGGGGGGGGGGGGGGGGGGGGGGGGGGGGGGGGGGGGAGGGGGGGGGGGGGGGGGGGGGGGGGGGGGGGGGGGGGAGGGGGGGGGGGGGGGGGGGGGGGGGGGGGGGGGGGGGGGGGGGGGGGGGGGGGGGGGGGGGGGGGGGGGGGGGGGGGGGGGGGGGGGGGGGGGGGGGGGGGGGGGGGGGGGGGGGGGGGGGGGGGGGGGGGGGGGGGGGGGGGGGGGGGGGGGGGGGAGGGGGGGGGGGGGGGGGGGGGGGGGGGGGAGGGGGGGGGGGGGGGGGGGGGGGGGGGGGGGGGGGGGGGGGGGGGGGGGGGGGGGGGGGGGGGGGGAGGGGGGGGGGGGGGGGGGGGGGGGGGGGGGGGGGGGGGGGGGGGGGGGGGGGGGGGAGGGGGGGGGGGGGGGGGGGGGGGGGGGGGGGGGGGGGAGGGGGGGGGGGGGGGGGGGGGGGGGGGGGGGGGGGGGGGGGGGGGGGGGGGGGGGGGGGGGGGGGGGGGGGGGGGGGGGGGGGGGGGGGGGGGGGGGGGGGGGGGGGGAGGGGGGGGGGGGGGGGGGGGGGGGGGGGGGGGAGGGGGGGGGGGGGGGGGGGGGGGGGGGGGGGGGGGGGGGGGGGAGGGGGGGGGGGGGGGGGAGGGGGGGGGGGGGGGGGGGGGGGGGGGGGGAGGGGGGGGGGGGGGGGGGGGGGGGGGGGGGGGGGGGGGGGAGGGGGGGGGGGGGGGGGGGGGGGGGGGGGGGGGGGGGGGGGGGGGGGGGGGGGGGGGGGGGGGGGGGGGGGGGGGGGGGGGGGGGAGGGGGGGGGGGGGGGGGGGGGGGGGGGGGGGGGGGGGGGGGGGGGGGGGGGGGGAGGGGGGGGGGGGGGGGGGGGGGGGGGGGGGGGGGGGGAGGGGGGGGGGGGGGGGGGGGGGGGGGGGGGGGGGGGGGGGGGGGGGGGGGGGGGGGGGGGGGGGGGGGGGGGGGGGGGGGGGGGGGAGGGGGGGGGGGGGGGGGGGGGGGGAGGGGGGGGGGGGGGGGGGGGGGGGGGGGGGGGGGGGGGAGGGGGGGGGGGGGGGGGGGGAGGGGGGGGGGGGGGGGGGGGGGGGAGGGGGGGGGGGGGGGGGGGGGGGGGGGGGGGGGGGGGGGGGGGGGGGGGGGGGGGGGGGGGGGGGGGGGGGAGGGGGGGGGGGGGGGGGGGGGGGGGGGGGGGGGGGGGGGGGGGGGGGGAGGGGGGGGGGGGGGGGGGGGGGGGGGGGGGGGGGGGGGGGGGGGGGGGGGGGGGGGGGGGGGGGGGGGGGGGGGGGGGGGGGGGGGGGGGGGGGGGGAGGGGGGGGGGGGGGGGGGGGGGGGGGGGGGGGGGGGGAGGGGGGGGGGGGGGGGGGGGGGGGGGGGGGGGGGGGGGGGGGGGGGGGGGGGGGGGGGGGGGGGGGGGGGGGGGGGGGGGGGGGGGGGGGGGGAGGGGGGGGGGGGGGGGGGGGGGGGGGGGGGGGGGGGGGGGGGGGGGGGGGGGGGGGGGGGGGGGGGGGGGGGGAGGGGGGGGGGGGGGGGGGGAGGGGGGGGGGGGGGGGGGGGGAGGGGGGGGGGGGGGGGGGGGGGGGGGGGGGGGGGGGGGGGGGGGGGGGGGGGGGGGGGGGGGGGGGGGGGGGGGGGGGGGGGGGGGGGGGGGGGGGGGGGGGGGGGGGGGGGGGGGGGGGGGGGGGGGGGGGGGGGGGGGGGGGGGGGGGGGGGGGGGGGGGGGGGGGGGGGGGGGGGGGGGGGGGGGGGAGGGGGGGGGGGGGGGGGGGAGGGGGGGGGGGGGGGGGGGGGGGGGGGGGGGGGGGGGGGGGGGGGGGGAGGGGGGGGGGGGGGGGGGGGGGGGGAGGGGGGGGGGGGGGGGGGGGGGGGGGGGGGGGGAGGGGGGGGGGGGGGGGGGGGGGGGGGGGGGGGGGGGGGGGGGGGGGGGGGGGAGGGGGGGGGGGGGGGGGGGGGGGGAGGGGGGGGGGGGGGGGGGGGGGGGGGGGGGGGGGGGGGGGGGGGGGGGGGGGGGGGGGGGGGGGGGGGGGGGGGGGGGGGGGGGGGGGGGGGGAGGGGGGGGGGGGGGGGGGGGGGGGGGGGGGGGGGGGGGGGGGGGGGAGGGGGGGGGGGGGGGGGGGGGGGGGGGGGGGGGGGGGGGGGGGGGGGGGGGGGGGGGGGGGGGGGGGGGGGGGGGGGGGGGGGGGGGGGGGGGGGGGGGGGGGGGGGGGGGGGGGGGGGGGGGGGGGGGGGGGGGGGGGGGAGGGGGGGGGGGGGGGGGGGGGGGGGGGGGGGGGGGGGGGGGGAGGGGGGGGGGGGGGGGGGGGGGGGGGGGGGGGGGGGGGGGGGGGGGGGGGGGGGGGGGGGGAGGGGGGGGGGGGGGGGGGGGGGGGGGGGGAGGGGGGGGGGGGGGGGGGGGGGGGGGGGGGGGGGGGGGGGGGGGGGGGGGGGGGGGGGGGGGGGGGGGGAGGGGGGGGGGGGGGGGGGGGGGGGGGGGGGGGGGGGGGGGGGGGGGGGGGGGGGGGGGGGGGGGGGGGGAGGGGGGGGGGGGGGGGGGGGGGGGGGGGGGGGGGGGGGGGGGGGGGGGGGGGGGGGGGGGGGGGAGGGGGGGGGGGGGGGGGGGGGGGGGGGGGGGGGGGGGGGGGGGGGAGGGGGGGGGGGGGGGGGGGGGGGGGGGGGGGGGGGGGGGGGGGGGGGGGGGGGGGGGGGGGGGGGGGGGGGGGGGGGGGGGAGGGGGGGGGGGGGGGGGGGGGGGGGGGGGGGGGAGGGGGGGGGGGGGGGGGGGGGGGGGGGGGGGGGGGGGGGGGGGGGGGGGGGGGGGGGGGGGGGGGGGGGGGGGGGGGGAGGGGGGGGGGGGGGGGGGGGGGGGGGGGGGAGGGGGGGGGGGGGGGGGGGGGGGGGGGGGGGGGGGGGGGAGGGGGGGGGGGGGGGGGGGGGGGGGGGGGGGGGGGGGGGGGGGGGGGGGGGGGGGGGGGGGGGGGGGGGGGGGGGGGGGGGGGAGGGGGGGGGGGGGGGGGGGGGGGGGGGGGGGGGAGGGGGGGGGGGGGGGGGGGGGGGGGGGGGGGAGGGGGGGGGGGGGGGGGGGGGGGGGGGGGGGGGGGGGGGGGGGGGGGGGGGGGGGGGGGGGGGGGGGAGGGGGGGGGGGGGGGGGGGGGGGGGGGGGGGGGGGGGGGGGGGGGGGGGGGGGGGGGGGGGGGGGGGGGGAGGGGGGGGGGGGGGGGGGGGGGGGGGGGGGGGGGGGGGGGGGGGGGGGGGGGGGGGGGGGGGGGGGGGGGGGGGGAGGGGGGGGGGGGGGGGGGGGGGGGGGGGGGGGGGGGGGGGGGGGGGGGGGGGGGGGGGGGGGGGGGGGGGGGGGGGGGGGGAGGGGGGGGGGGGGGGGGGGGGGGGGGGGGGGGGGGGGGGGGGGGGGGGAGGGGGGGGGGGGGGGGGGGGGGGGGGGGGGGGGGGGGGGGGGGGGGGGGGGAGGGGGGGGGGGGGGGGGGGGGGGGGGGGGGGGGGGGGGGGGGGGGGGGGGGGGGGGGGGGGGAGGGGGGGGGGGGGGGGGGGGGGGGGGGGGGGGGGGGGGGGGGGGGGGGGGGGGGGGGGGGGGGGGGGGGGGGGGGGGGGGGGGGGGGGGGGGGGGGGGGGGAGGGGGGGGGGGGGGGGGGGGGGGGGGGGGGGGGGGGGGGGGGGGGAGGGGGGGGGGGGGGGGGGGGGGGGGGGGGGGGGGGGGGGGGGGGGGGGGGGGGGGGGGGGGGGGGGGGGGGGGGGGGGGGGGGGGGGGGGGGGGGGGGGGGGGGGGGGGGGGGGGGGGGGGGGGGGGGGGGGGGGGGGGGGGGGGGGGGGGGGGGGGGGGGGTGGGGGGGGGGGGGGGGGGGGGGGGGGGGGGGGAGGGGGGGGGGGGGGGGGGGGGGGGGGGGGGGGGGGGGGGGGGGGGGGGGGGGGGGGGGGGGGGGGGAGGGGGGGGGGGGGGGGGGGGGGGGGGGGGGGGGGGGGGGGGGGGGGGGGGGGGGGGGGGGGGGGGGGGGGGGGGGGGGAGGGGGGGGGGGGGGGGGGGGGGGGGGGGGGGGGGGGGGGGGGGGGGGGGGGGGGGGGGGGGGGGGGGGGGGGGGGGGGGAGGGGGGGGGGGGGGGGGGGGGGGGGGGGGGGGGGGGGGGGGGGGGGGGGGGGGGGGGGGGGGGGGGGGGGGGGGGGGGGGGGGGGGGGGGGGGGGGGGGGGGGGGGGGGGGGGGGGGGGGGGGGGGGGGGGGGGGGGGGGGGGGGGGGGGGGGGGGGGGGGGGGGGGGGGGGGAGGGGGGGGGGGGGGGGGGGGGGGGGGGGGGGGGGGGGGGGGGGGGGGGGGGGGGGGGGGGGGGGGGGGGGGGGGGGGGGGGGGGGGGGGGGGGGGGGGGGGGGGGGGGGGGGGGGGGGGGGGGGGGGGGGGGGAGGGGGGGGGGGGGGGGGGGGGGGGGGGGGGGGGGGGGGGGGGGGGGGGAGGGGGGGGGGGGGGGGGGGGGGGGGGGGGGGGGGGGGGGGGGGGGGGGGGGGGGGGGGGGGGGGGGGGGGGGGGGGGAGGGGGGGGGGGGGGGGGGGGGGGGGGGGGGGGGGGGGGGGGGGGGGGGAGGGGGGGGGGGGGGGGGGGGGGGGGGGGGGGGGGGGGGGGGGGGGGGGGGGGGGGGGGGGGGGGGGGGGGGGGGGGGGGGGGGGGGGGGGGGGGGGAGGGGGGGGGGGGGGGGGGGGGGGGGGGGGGGGGGGGGGGGGGGGGGGGGGGGGGGGGAGGGGGGGGGGGGGGGGGGGGGGGGGGAGGGGGGGGGGGGGGGGGGGGGGGGGGGGGGGGGGGGGGGGGGGGGGGGGGGGGGGGGGGGGGGGGGGAGGGGGGGGGGGGGGGGGGGGGGGGGGGGGGGGGGGGGGGGGGGGGGGGGGGGGGGGGGGGGGGGGGGGGGGGGGGGGGGGGGGGGGGGGAGGGGGGGGGGGGGGGGGGGGGGGGGGGGGGGGGGGGAGGGGGGGGGGGGGGGGGGGGGGGGGGGGGGGGGGGGGGGGGGAGGGGGGGGGGGGGGGGGGGGGGGGAGGGGGGGGGGGGGGGGGGGGGGGGGGGGGGGGGGGGGGGGGGGGGGGGGGGGAGGGGGGGGGGGGGGGGGGGGGGGGGGGGGGGGGGGGGGGGGGGGGGGGGGGGGGGGGGGGGGGGGGGGGGGGGGGGGGGGGGGGGGGGGGGGGGGGGGGGGGGGGGGGGGGGGGGGGGGGGGGGGGGGGGGGGGGGGGGGGGGGGGGGGGGGGGGGGGGGGAGGGGGGGGGGGGGGGGGGGGGGGGGGGGGGGGGGGGGGGGGGGGGGGGGGGGGGGAGGGGGGGGGGGGGGGGGGGGGGGGGGGGGGGGGGGGGGGGGGGGGGGGGAGGGGGGGGGGGGGGGGGGGGGGGGGGGGGGGAGGGGGGGGGGGGGGGGGGGGGGGGGGGGGGGGGGGGGGGGGGGGGGGGGGGGGGGGGGGGGGGGGGAGGGGGGGGGGGGGGGGGGGGGGGGGGGGGGGGGGGGGGGGGGGGGGGGGGGGGGGGGGGGGGGGGGGGGGGGGGGGGGGGGGGGGGGGGGGGGGGGGAGGGGGGGGGGGGGGGGGGGGGGGAGGGGGGGGGGGGGGGGGGGGGGGGGGGGGGGGGGGGGGGGGGGGGGGGGGGGGAGGGGGGGGGGGGGGGGGGGGGGGGGGGGGGGGGGGGGGGGGGGGGGGGGGGGGGGGGGGGGGGGGGGGGGGGGGGGGGGGGGAGGGGGGGGGGGGGGGGGGGGGGGGAGGGGGGGGGGGGGGGGGGGGGGGGGGGGGGGGGGAGGGGGGGGGGGGGGGGGGGGGGGGGGGGGGGGGGGGGGGGGGGGGGGGGGGGGGGGGGGGGGGGGGGGGGGGGGGGGGGGGGGGGGGGGGGAGGGGGGGGGGGGGGGGGGGGGGGGGGGGGGGGGGGGAGGGGGGGGGGGGGGGGGGGGGGGGGGGGGGGGGGGGGGGGGGAGGGGGGGGGGGGGGGGGGGGGGGGGGGGGGGGGGGGGGGGGGGAGGGGGGGGGGGGGGGGGGGGGGGGGGGGGGGGGGGGGGGGGGGGGGGGGGGGGGGGGGGGGGGGGGGGGGGGGGGGGGGGGGGGGGGGGGGGGGGGGGGGGGGGGGGGGGGGGGGGGGGGGGGGGGGGGGGGGGGGGGGGGGGGGGGGGGGGGGGGGGGGGGGGGGGGGGGGGGGGGGGGGGGGGGGGGGGAGGGGGGGGGGGGGGGGGGGGGGGGGGGGGGGGGGGGGGGGGGGAGGGGGGGGGGGGGGGGGGGGGGGGGGGGGGGGGGGGGGGGGGGGGGGGGGGGGGGGGGGGGGGGGGGGGGGGGGGGGGGGGGGGGGGGGGGGGGGGGGGGGGGGGGGGGGGGGGGGGGGGGGGGGGGGGGGGGGGGGGGGGGGGAGGGGGGGGGGGGGGGGGGGGGGGGGGGGGGGGGGGGGGGGGGGGGGGGGGGGGGGGGGGGAGGGGGGGGGGGGGGGGGGGGGGGGGGGGGGGGGGGGGGGGGGGGGGGGGGGGGGGGGGGGGGGGGGGGGGGGGGGGGGGGGGGGGGGGGGGGGGGGGGGGGGGGGGGGGGGGGGGGGGGGGGGGGGGGGGGGGGGGGGGGGGGGGGGGGGGGGGGGGGGGGGGGGGGGAGGGGGGGGGGGGGGGGGGGGGGGGGGGGGGGGGGGGGGGGGGGGGGGGGGGGGGGGGGGGGGGGGGGGGGGGAGGGGGGGGGGGGGAGGGGGGGGGGGGGGGGGGGGGGGGGGGGGGGGGGGGGGGGGGGGGGGGGGGGGGAGGGGGGGGGGGGGGGGGGGGGGGGGGGGGGGGGGGGGGGGGGGGGGGGGGGGGGGGGGGGGGGGAGGGGGGGGGGGGGGGGGGGGGGGGGGGGGGGGGGGGGGGGGGGGGGGGGGGGGAGGGGGGGGGGGGGGGGGGGGGGGGGGGGAGGGGGGGGGGGGGGGGGGGGGGGGGGGGGGGGGGGGGAGGGGGGGGGGGGGGGGGGGGGGGGGAGGGGGGGGGGGGGGGGGGGGGGGGGGGGGGGGGGGGGGGGGGGGGGGGGGGGGGGAGGGGGGGGGGGGGGGGGGGGGGGGGGGGGGGGGGGGGGGGGGGGGGGGGGGGGGGGGGGGGGGGGGGGGGAGGGGGGGGGGGGGGGGGGGGGGGGGGGGGGGGGGGGGGGGGGGGGGGGGGGGGGGGGGGGGGGGGGGGGGGGGGGGGGGGGGTGGGGGGGGGGGGGGGGGGGGGGGGGGGGGGGGGGGGGGGGGGGGGGGGGGGGGGGGGGGGGGGAGGGGGGGGGGGGGGGGGGGGGGGGGGGGGGGGGGGGGGGGGGGGGGGGGAGGGGGGGGGGGGGGGGGGGGGGGGGGGGGGGGGGGGGGAGGGGGGGGGGGGGGGGGGGGGGGGGGGGGGGGGGGGGGGGGGGGGGGGGGGGGGGGGGGGGGAGGGGGGGGGGGGGGGGGGGGGGGGGGGGGGGGGGGGGGGGGGGGGGGGGGGGGGGGGGGGGGGGGGGGGGGGGGGGGGGGGGGGGGGGGGGGGGGGGGGGGGGGGGGGGGGGGAGGGGGGGGGGGGGGGGGGGGGGGGGGGGGGGGGGGGGGGGGGGGGGGGGGGGGGGGGGGGGGGGGGGGGGGGGGGGGGGGGGGGGGGGGGGGGGGGGGGGGGGGGGGGGGGGGGGGGGGGGGGGGGGGGGGGGGGGGGGGGGGGGGGGGGGGGGGGGGGGGGGGGGGGGGGGGGGGGGGGGGGGGGGGGGGGGGGGGGGGGGGGGGGGGGGGGGGGGGGGGGAGGGGGGGGGGGGGGGGGGGGGGGGGGGGGGGGGGGGGGGGGGGGGGGGGGGGGGGGGGGGGGGGGGGGGGGGGGGGGGGGGGGGGGTGGGGGGGGGGGGGGGGGGGGGGGGGGGGGGAGGGGGGGGGGGGGGGGGGGGGGGGGGGGGGGAGGGGGGGGGGGGGGGGGGGGGGGGGGGGGGGGGGGGGGGGGGGGGGGGGGGGGGTGGGGGGGGGGGGGGGGGGGGGGGGGGGGGGGGGGGGGGGGGGGGGGGGGGGGGGGGGAGGGGGGGGGGGGGGGGGGGGGGGGGGGGGGGGGGGGGGGGAGGGGGGGGGGGGGGGGGGGGGGGGGGGGGGGGGGGGGGGGGGGGGGGGGGGGGGGGGGGGGGGGGGGGGGGGGGGAGGGGGGGGGGGGGGGGGGGGGGGGGGGGGGGGGGGGGGGGGGGGGGGGAGGGGGGGGGGGGGGGGGGGGGGGGGAGGGGGGGGGGGGGGGGGGGGGGAGGGGGGGGGGGGGGGGGGGGGGGGGGGGGGGGGGGGGGGGGGGGGGGGGGGGGGGGGGGGGGGGGGGGGGGGGGGGGGGGGGAGGGGGGGGGGGGGGGGGGGGGGGGGGGGGGGGGGGGGGGGAGGGGGGGGGGGGGGGGGGGGGGGGGGGGGGGGGGGGGGGGGGGGGGGGGGGGGAGGGGGGGGGGGGGGGGGGGGGGGGGGGGGGAGGGGGGGGGGGGGGGGGGGGGGGGGGGGGGGGGGGGGGGGGGGGGGGGGGGGGGGGGGGGGGGGGGGGGGAGGGGGGGGGGGGGGGGGGGGGGGGGGGGGGGGGGGGGGGGGGGGGGGGGGGGGGGGGGGGGGGGGGGGGGGGGGGGGGGGGGGGGGGGGGGGGGGGGGGGGGGGGGGGGGGGGGGGGGGGGGGGGGGAGGGGGGGGGGGGGGGGGGGGGGGGGGGGGGGGGGGGGGGGGGGGGGGGGGGGGGGGGGGGGGGGGGGGGGGGGGGGGGGGGGGGGGGGGGGGGGGGGGGGGGGGGGGGGGGGGGGGGAGGGGGGGGGGGGGGGGGGGGGGGGGGGGGGGGGGGGGGGGGGGGGGGGGGGGGGGGGGGGGGGGGGGGGGGGGGGGGGGAGGGGGGGGGGGGGGGGGGGGGGGGGGGGGGGGGGGGGGGGGGGGGGGGGGGGGGGGGGGGGGGGGGGGGGGGGGGGGGGGGGGGGGGGGAGGGGGGGGGGGGGGGGGGGGGGGGGGGGGGGGGGGGGGGGGGGGGGGGGGGGGGGGGGGGGGGGGGGGGGGGGGGGGGGGGGGGGGGGGGGGGGGGGGGGGGGGGGGGGGGGGGGGGGGGGGAGGGGGGGGGGGGGGGGGGGGGGGGGGGGGGGGGGGGGGGGGGGGGGGGGGGGGGGGGGGGGGGGGGGGGGGGGGGGGGGGGGGGGGGGGGGGGGGGGGGGGGGGGGGGGGGGGGGGGGGGGGGAGGGGGGGGGGGGGGGGGGGGGGGGGGGGGGGGGGGGGGGGGGGGGGGGGGGGGGGGGGGAGGGGGGGGGGGGGGGGGGGGGGGGGGGGGGGGGGGGGGGGGGGGGGGGGGGGGGGGGGGGGGGGGGGGGGGGGGGGGGGGGGGGGGGGGGGGGGGGGGGGGGGGGGGGGGGGGGGGGGGGGGGGGGGGGGGGGGGGGGGGGGGGGGGGGGGGGGGGGGGGGGGGGGGGGGGGGGGGGGAGGGGGGGGGGGGGGGGGGGGGGGGGGGGAGGGGGGGGGGGGGGGGGGGGGGGGGGGGGGGGGGGGGGGGGGGGGGGGGGGGGGGGGGGGGGGGGGGGGGGGGGGGGGGGGGGGGGGGGGGGGGGGGGGGAGGGGGGGGGGGGGGGGGGGGGGGGGGGGGGGGGGGGGGGGGGGGGGGGGGGGGGGGGGGGGGGGGGGGGGGGGGGGGGGGGGGGGGGGGGGGGGAGGGGGGGGGGGGGGGGGGGGGGGGGGGGGGGGGGGGGGGGGGGGGGGGGGGGGGGGGGGAGGGGGGGGGGGGGGGGGGGGGGGGGGGGGGGGGGGGGGGGGGGGGGGGGGGGGGGGGGGGGGGGGGGGGGGGAGGGGGGGGGGGGGGGGGGGGGGGGGGGGGGGGGGGGGGGGGGGGGAGGGGGGGGGGGGGGGGGGGGGGGGGGGGGGGGGGGGGGGGGGGGGGGGGGGGGGGGGGGGGGGGGGGGGGGGGGGGGGGGGTGGGGGGGGGGGGGGGGGGGGGGGGGGGGGGGGGGGGGGGGGGGGGGAGGGGGGGGGGGGGGGGGGGGGGGGGGGGGGGGGGGGGGGGGGGGGGGGGGGGGGGGGGGGGGGGGGGGGGGGGGGGGGGGGGGGGGGGGGGGGGGGGGGGGGGGGGGGGGGGGGGGGGGGGGGGGGGGGGGGGGGGGGGGGGGGGGGGGGGGGGGGGGGGGGGGGGGGGGGGGGGGGGGGGGGGGGGGGGGGGGAGGGGGGGGGGGGGGGGGGGGGGGGGGGGGGGGGGGGGGGGGGGGGGGGGGGGGGGGGGGGGGGGGGGGGGGGGGGGGGGGGGGGGGGGGGGGGGGGGGGGGGGGGGGGGGGGGGGGGGGGGGGGGAGGGGGGGGGGGGGGGGGGGGGGGGGGGGGGGGGGGGGGGGGGGGGGGGGGGGGGGGGAGGGGGGGGGGGGGGGGGGGGGGGGGGGGGGGGGGAGGGGGGGGGGGGGGGGGGGGGGGGGGGGGGGGGGGGGGGGGGGGGGGGGGGGGGGGGGGGGGAGGGGGGGGGGGGGGGGGGGGGGGGGGGGGGGGGGGGGGGGGGGGGGGGGGGGGGGGGGGGGGGGGGGGGGGGGGGGGGGGGGGGGGGGGGGGGGGGGGGGGGGGGGGGGGGGGGGGGGGGGGGGGGGGGGGGGGGGGGGGGGGGGGGGGGGGGGGGGGGGGGGGGGGGGGGGGGGGGGGGGGGGGGGGGGGGGGGGGGGGGGGGGGGGGGGGGGGGGGGGGGGGGGGGGGGGGGGGGGGGGGGGGGGGGGGGGAGGGGGGGGGGGGGGGGGGGGGGGGGGGGGGGGGGGGGGGGAGGGGGGGGGGGGGGGGGGGGGGGGGGGGGGGGGGGGGGGGGGGGGGGGGGGGGGGGGGGGGGGAGGGGGGGGGGGGGGGGGGGGGGGGGGGGGGGGGAGGGGGGGGGGGGGGGGGGGGGGGGGGGGGAGGGGGGGGGGGGGGGGGGGGGGGGGGGGGGGGGGGGGGGGGGGGGGGGGGGGGGGGGGGGGGGGGGGGGGGGGGGGGGGGTGGGGGGGGGGGGGGGGGGGGGGGGGGGGGGGGGGGGGGGGGGGGGGGGGGGGGGGGGGGGGGGGGGGGGGGGGGGGGGGGGGGGGGGGGGGGGGGGGGGGGGGGGGGGGGGGGGGGGGGGGGGGGGGGGGGGGGGGGGGGGGGGGGGGGGAGGGGGGGGGGGGGGGGGGGGGGGGGGGGGGGGGGGGAGGGGGGGGGGGGGGGGGGGGGGGGGGGGGGGGGGGGGGGGGGGGGGGGGGGGGGGGGGGGGAGGGGGGGGGGGGGGGGGGGGGGGGGGGGGGGGGGGGGGGGGGGGGGGGGGGGGGGGGGGGGGGGGGGGGGGGGGGGGGGGGGGGGGGGGGGGGGGGGGGGGGGGGGGGGGGGGGGGGGGGGGGGGGGGGGGGGGGGGGGGGGGGGGGGGGGGGGGGGGGGGGGGGGGGGGGGGGAGGGGGGGGGGGGGGGGGGGGGGGGGGAGGGGGGGGGGGGGGGGGGGGGGGGGGGGGGGGGGGGTGGGGGGGGGGGGGGGGGGGGGGGGGGGGGGGGGGGGGGGGGGGGGGGGGGGGGGGGGGGGGGGGGGGGGGGGGGGGGGGGGGGGGGGGGGGGGGGGGGGGGGGGGGGGGGGGGGGGGGGGGGGGGGGGGGGGGGGGGGGGGGGGGGGGGGGGGGGGGGGGGGGGGGGGGGGGGGGGGGGGGGGGGGGGGGGGGGGGGGGGGGGGGGGGGGGGGGGGGGGGGGGGGGGAGGGGGGGGGGGGGGGGGGGGGGGGGGAGGGGGGGGGGGGGGGGGGGGGGGGGGGGGGGGGGGGGGGGGGGGGGGGGGGGGGGGGGGGGGGGGGGAGGGGGGGGGGGGGGGGGGGGGGGGGGGGGGGGGGGGGGGGGGGGGGGGGGGGGGGGGGGGGGGGGGGGGGAGGGGGGGGGGGGGGGGGGGGGGGGGGGGGGGAGGGGGGGGGGGGGGGGGGGGGGGGGGGGGGGGGGGGGGGGGGGGGGGGGGGGGGGGGGGGGGGGAGGGGGGGGGGGGGGGGGGGGGGGGGGGGGGGGGGGGGGGGGGGGGGGGGGGGGGGGGGGGGGAGGGGGGGGGGGGGGGGGGGGGGGGGGGGGGGGGGGGGGGGGGGGGGGGGGGGGGGGGGGGGGGGGGGGGGGGGGGGGGGGGGGGGGGGGGGGGGGGGGGGGGGGGGGGGGGGGGGGGGGGGGGGGGGGGGGGGGGGAGGGGGGGGGGGGGGGGGGGGGGGGGGGGGGGGGGGGGGGGGGGGGGGGGGGGGGGGGGGGGGGGGGGGGGGGGGGGGGGGGGGGGGGGGGAGGGGGGGGGGGGGGGGGGGGGGGGGGGGGGGGGGGGGGGGGGGGGGGGGGGGGGGGGGGGGGGGGGAGGGGGGGGGGGGGGGGGGGGGGGGGGGGGGGGGGGGGGGGGGGGGGAGGGGGGGGGGGGGGGGGGGGGGGGGGGGGGGGGGGGGGGGGGGGGGGGGGGGGGGGGGGGGGGGGGGGGGGGGGGGGAGGGGGGGGGGGGGGGGGGGGGGGGGGGGGGGGGGGGGGGGGGGGGGGGGGGGGGGGGGGGGGGGGGGGGGGGGGGGGGGGGGGGGGGGGGGGGGGGGGGGGGGGGGGGGGGGGGGGGGGGGGGGGGGGGGGGGGGGGGGGGGGGGGGGGGGGGGGGGGGGGGGGGGGGGGGGGGGGGGGGGGGGGGGGGGGGGGGGGGGGGGGGGGGGGGGGGGGGGGGGGGGGGGGGGGGGGGGGGGGGGGGGGGGGGGGGGGGGGGGGGGGGGGGGGGGGGGGGGGGGGGTGGGGGGGGGGGGGGGGGGGGGGGGGGGGGGGGGGGGGGGGGGGGGGGGGGGGGGGGGGGGGGGGGGGGGGGGGGGGGGGGGGGGGGGGGGGGGGGGGGGGGGGGGGGGGGGGGGGGGGGGGGGGGGGGGGGGGGGGGGGGGGGGGGGGGGGGGGGGGGGGGGGGGGGGGGGGGGGGGGGGGGGGGGGGGGGGGGGGGGGGGGGGGGGGGGGGGGGGGGGGGGGGGGGGGGGGGGGGGGGGGGGGGGGGGGGGGGGGGGGGGGGGGGGGGGGGGGGGGGGGGGGGGGGGGGGGGGGGGGGGGGGGGGGGGGGGGGGGGGGGGGGGGGGGGGGGGGGGGGGGGGGGGGGGGGGGGGGGGGGGGGGGGGGGGGGGGGGGGGGGGGGGGGGGGGGGGGGGGGGGGGGGGGGGGGGGGGGGGGGGGGGGGGGGGGGGGGGGGGGGGGGGGGGGGGGGGGGGGGGGGGGGGGGGGGGGGGGGGGGGGGGGGGGGGGGGGGGGGGGGGGGGGGGGGGGGGGGGGGGGGGGGGGGGGGGGGGGGGGGGGGGGTGGGGGGGGGGGGGGGGGGGGGGGGGGGGGGGGGGGGGGGGGGGGGGGGGGGGGGGGGGGGGGGGGGGGGGGGGGGGGGGGGGGGGGGGGGGGGGGGGGGGGGGGGGGGGGGGGGGGGGGGGGGGGGGGGGGGGGGGGGGGGGGGGGGGGGGGGGGGGGGGGGGGGGGGGGGGGGGGGGGGGGGGGGGGGGGGGGGGGGGGGGGGGGGGGGGGGGGGGGGGGGGGGGGGGGGGGGGGGGGGGGGGGGGGGGGGGGGGGGGGGGGGGGGGGGGGGGGGGGGGGGGGGGGGGGGGGGGGGGGGGGGGGGGGGGGGGGGGGGGGGGGGGGGGGGGGGGGGGGGGGGGGGGGGGGGGGGGGGGGGGGGGGGGGGGGGGGGGGGGGGGGGGGGGGGGGGGGGGGGGGGGGGGGGGGGGGGGGGGGGGGGGGGGGGGGGGGGGGGGGGGGGGGGGGGGGGGGGGGGGGGGGGGGGGGGGGGGGGGGGGGGGGGGGGGGGGGGGGGGGGGGGGGGGGGGGGGGGGGGGTGGGGGGGGGGGGGGGGGGGGGGGGGGGGGGGGGGGGGGGGGGGGGGGGGGGGGGGGGGGGGGGGGGGGGGGGGGGGGGGGGGGGGGGGGGGGGGGGGGGGGGGGGGGGGGGGGGGGGGGGGGGGGGGGGGGGGGGGGGGGGGGGGGGGGGGGGGGGGGGGGGGGGGGGGGGGGGGGGGGGGGGGGGGGGGGGGGGGGGGGGGGGGGGGGGGGGGGGGGGGGGGGGGGGGGGGGGGGGGGGGGGGGGGGGGGGGGGGGGGGGGGGGGGGGGGGGGGGGGGGGGGGGGGGGGGGGGGGGGGGGGGGGGGGGGGGGGGGGGGGGGGGGGGGGGGGGGGGGGGGGGGGGGGGGGGGGGGGGGGGGGGGGGGGGGGGGGGGGGGGGGGGGGGGGGGGGGGGGGGGGGGGGGGGGGGGGGGGGGGGGGGGGGGGGGGGGGGGGGGGGGGGGGGGGGGGGGGGTGGGGGGGGGGGGGGGGGGGGGGGGGGGGGGGGGGGGGGGGGGGGGGGGGGGGGGGGGGGGGGGGGGGGGGGGGGGGGGGGGGGGGGGGGGGGGGGGGGGGGGGGGGGGGGGGGGGGGGGGGGGGGGGGGGGGGGGGGGGGGGGGGGGGGGGGGGGGGGGGGGGGGGGGGGGGGGGGGGGGGGGGGGGGGGGGGGGGGGGGGGGGGGGGGGGGGGGGGGGGGGGGGGGGGGGGGGGGGGGGGGGGGGGGGGGGGGGGGGGGGGGGGGGGGGGGGGGGGGGGGGGGGGGGGGGGGGGGGGGGGGGGGGGGGGGGGGGGGGGGGGGGGGGGGGGGGGGGGGGGGGGGGGGGGGGGGGGGGGGGGGGGGGGGGGGGGGGGGGGGGGGGGGGGGGGGGGGGGGGGGGGGGGGGGGGGGGGGGGGGGGGGGGGGGGGGGGGGGGGGGGGGGGGGGGGGGGGGGGGGGGGGGGGGGGGGGGGGGGGGGGGGGGAGGGGGGGGGGGGGGGGGGGGGGGGGGGGGGGGGGGGGGGGGGGGGGGGGGGGGGGGGGGGGGGGGGGGGGGGGGGGGGGGGGGGGGGGGGGGGGGGGGGGGGGGGGGGGGGGGGGGGGGGGGGGGGGGGGGGGGGGGGGGGGGGGGGGGGGGGGGGGGGGGGGGGGGGGGGGGGGGGGGGGGGGGGGGGGGGGGGGGGGGGGGGGGGGGGGGGGGGGGGGGGGGGGGGGGGGGGGGGGGGGGGGGGGGGGGGGGGGGGGGGGGGGGGGGGGGGGGGGGGGGGGGGGGGGGGGGGGGGGGGGGGGGGGGGGGGGGGGGGGGGGGGGGGGGGGGGGGGGGGGGGGGGGGGGGGGGGGGGGGGGGGGGGGGGGGGGGGGGGGGGGGGGGGGGGGGGGGGGGGGGGGGGGGGGGGGGGGGGGGGGGGGGGGGGGGGGGGGGGGGGGGGGGGGGGGGGGGGGGGGGGGGGGGGGGGGGGGGGGGGGGGGGGGGGGGGGGGGGGGGGGGGGGGGGGGGGGGGGGGGGGGGGGGGGGGGGGGGGGGGGGGGGGGGGGGGGGGGGGGGGGGGGGGGGGGGGGGGGGGGGGGGGGGGGGGGGGGGGGGGAGGGGGGGGGGGGGGGGGGGGGGGGGGGGGGGGGGGGGGGGGGGGGGGGGGGGGGGGGGGGGGGGGGGGGGGGGGGGGGGGGGGGGGGGGGGGGGGGGGGGGGGGGGGGGGGGGGGGGGGGGGGGGGGGGGGGGGGGGGGGGGGGGGGGGGGGGGGGGGGGGGGGGGGGGGGGGGGGGGGGGGGGGGGGGGGGGGGGGGGGGGGGGGGGGGGGGGGGGGGGGGGGGGGGGGGGGGGGGGGGGGGGGGGGGGGGGGGGGGGGGGGGGGGGGGGGGGGGGGGGGGGGGGGGGGGGGGGGGGGGGGGGGGGGGGGGGGGGGGGGGGGGGGGGGGGGGGGGGGGGGGGGGGGGGGGGGGGGGGGGGGGGGGGGGGGGGGGGGGGGGGGGGGGGGGGGGGGGGGGGGGGGGGGGGGGGGGGGGGGGGGGGGGGGGGGGGGGGGGGGGGGGGGGGGGGGGGGGGGGGGGGGGGGGGGGGGGGGGGGGGGGGGGGGGGGGGGGGGGGGGGGGGGGGGGGGGGGGGGGGGGGGGGGGGGGGGGGGGGGGGGGGGGGGGGGGGGGGGGGGGGGGGGGGGGGGGGGGGGGGGGGGGGGGGGGGGGGGGGGGGGGGGGGGGGGGGGGGGGGGGGGGGGGGGGGGGGGGGGGGGGGGGGGGGGGGGGGGGGGGGGGGGGGGGGGGGGGGGGGGGGGGGGGGGGGGGGGGGGGGGGGGGGGGGGGGGGGGGGGGGGGGGGGGGGGGGGGGGGGGGGGGGGGGGGGGGGGGGGGGGGGGGGGGGGGGGGGGGGGGGGGGGGGGGGGGGGGGGGGGGGGGGGGGGGGGGGGGGGGGGGGGGGGGGGGGGGGGGGGGGGGGGGGGGGGGGGGGGGGGGGGGGGGGGGGGGGGGGGGGGGGGGGGGGGGGGGGGGGGGGGGGGGGGGGGGGGGGGGGGGGGGGGGGGGGGGGGGGGGGGGGGGGGGGGGGGGGGGGGGGGGGGGGGGGGGGGGGGGGGGGGGGGGGGGGGGGGGGGGGGGGGGGGGGGGGGGGGGGGGGGGGGGGGGGGGGGGGGGGGGGGGGGGGGGGGGGGGGGGGGGGGGGGGGGGGGGGGGGGGGGGGGGGGGGGGGGGGGGGGGGGGGGGGGGGGGGGGGGGGGGGGGGGGGGGGGGGGGGGGGGGGGGGGGGGGGGGGGGGGGGGGGGGGGGGGGGGGGGGGGGGGGGGGGGGGGGGGGGGGGGGGGGGGGGGGGGGGGGGGGGGGGGGGGGGGGGGGGGGGGGGGGGGGGGGGGGGGGGGGGGGGGGGGGGGGGGGGGGGGGGGGGGGGGGGGGGGGGGGGGGGGGGGGGGGGGGGGGGGGGGGGGGGGGGGGGGGGGGGGGGGGGGGGGGGGGGGGGGGGGGGGGGGGGGGGGGGGGGGGGGGGGGGGGGGGGGGGGGGGGGGGGGGGGGGGGGGGGGGGGGGGGGGGGGGGGGGGGGGGGGGGGGGGGGGGGGGGGGGGGGGGGGGGGGGGGGGGGGGGGGGGGGGGGGGGGGGGGGGGGGGGGGGGGGGGGGGGGGGGGGGGGGGGGGGGGGGGGGGGGGGGGGGGGGGGGGGGGGGGGGGGGGGGGGGGGGGGGGGGGGGGGGGGGGGGGGGGGGGGGGGGGGGGGGGGGGGGGGGGGGGGGGGGGGGGGGGGGGGGGGGGGGGGGGGGGGGGGGGGGGGGGGGGGGGGGGGGGGGGGGGGGGGGGGGGGGGGGGGGGGGGGGGGGGGGGGGGGGGGGGGGGGGGGGGGGGGGGGGGGGGGGGGGGGGGGGGGGGGGGGGGGGGGGGGGGGGGGGGGGGGGGGGGGGGGGGGGGGGGGGGGGGGGGGGGGGGGGGGGGGGGGGGGGGGGGGGGGGGGGGGGGGGGGGGGGGGGTGGGGGGGGGGGGGGGGGGGGGGGGGGGGGGGGGGGGGGGGGGGGGGGGGGGGGGGGGGGGGGGGGGGGGGGGGGGTGGGGGGGGGGGGGGGGGGGGGGGGGGGGGGGGGGGGGGGGGGGGGGGGGGGGGGGGGGGGGGGGGGGGGGGGGGGGGGGGGGGGGGGGGGGGGGGGGGGGGGGGGGGGGGGGGGGGGGGGGGGGGGGGGGGGGAGGGGGGGGGGGGGGGGGGGGGGGGGGGGGGGGGGGGGGGGGGGGGGGGGGGGGGGGGGGGGGGGGGGGGGGGGGGGGGGGGGGGGGGGGGGGGGGGGGGGGGGGGGGGGGGGGGGGGGGGGGGGGGGGGGGGGGGGGGGGGGGGGGGGGGGGGGGGGGGGGGGGGGGGGGGGGGGGGGGGGGGGGGGGGGGGGGGGGGGGGGGGGGGGGGGGGGGGGGGGGGGGGGGGGGGGGGGGGGGGGGGGGGGGGGGGGGGGGGGGGGGGGGGGGGGGGGGGGGGGGGGGGGGGGGGGGGGGGGGGGGGGGGAGGGGGGGGGGGGGGGGGGGGGGGGGGGGGGGGGGGGGGGGGGGGGGGGGGGGGGGGGGGGGGGGAGGGGGGGGGGGGGGGGGGGGGGGGGGGGGGGGGGGGGGGGGGGGGGGGGGGGGGGGGGGGGGGGGGGGGGGGGGGGGGGGGGGGGGGGGGGGGGGGGGGGGGGGGGGGGGGGGGGGGGGGGGGGGGGGGGGGGGGGGGGGGGGGGGGGGGGGGGGGGGGGGGGGGGGGGGGGGGGGGGGGGGGGGGGGGGGGGGGGGGGGGGGGGGGGGGGGGGGGGGGGGGGGGGGGGGGGGGGGGGGGGGGGGGGGGGGGGGGGGGGGGGGGGGGGGGGGGGGGGGGGGGGGGGGGGGGGGGGGGGGGGGGGGGGGGGGGGGGGGGGGGGTGGGGGGGGGGGGGGGGGGGGGGGGGGGGGGGGGGGGGGGGGGGGGGGGGGGGGGGGGGGGGGGGGGGGGGGGGGGGGGGGGGGGGGGGGGGGGGGGGGGGGGGGGGGGGGGGGGGGGGGGGGGGGGGGGGGGGGGGGGGGGGGGGGGGGGGGGGGGGGGGGGGGGGGGGGGGGGGGGGGGGGGGGGGGGGGGGGGGGGGGGGGGGGGGGGGGGGGGGGGGGGGGGGGGGGGGGGGGGGGTGGGGGGGGGGGGGGGGGGGGGGGGGGGGGGGGGGGGGGGGGGGGGGGGGGGGGGGGGGGGGGGGGGGGGGGGGGGGGGGGGGGGGGGGGGGGGGGGGGGGGGGGGGGGGGGGGGGGGGGGGGGGGGGGGGGGGGGGGGGGGGGGGGGGGGGGGGGGGGGGGGGGGGGGGGGGGGGGGGGGGGGGGGGGGGGGGGGGGGGGGGGGGGGGGGGGGGGGGGGGGGGGGGGGGGGGGGGGGGGGGGGGGGGGGGGGGGGGGGGGGGGGGGGGGGGGGGGGGGGGGGGGGGGGGGGGGGGGGGGGGGGGGGGGGGGGGGGGGGGGGGGGGGGGGGGGGGGGGGGGGGGGGGGGGGGGGGGGGGGGGGGGGGGGGGGGGGGGGGGGGGGGGGGGGGGGGGGGGGGGGGGGGGGGGGGGGGGGGGGGGGGGGGGGGGGGGGGGGGGGGGGGGGGGGGGGGGGGGGGGGGGGGGGGGGGGGGGGGGGGGGGGGGGGGGGGGGGGGGGGGGGGGGGGGGGGGGGGGGGGGGGGGGGGGGGGGGGGGGGGGGGGGGGGGGGGGGGGGGGGGGGGGGGGGGGGGGGGGGGGGGGGGGGGGGGGGGGGGGGGGGGGGGGGGGGGGGGGGGGGGGGGGGGGGGGGGGGGGGGGGGGGGGGGGGGGGGGGGGGGGGGGGGGGGGGGGGGGGGGGGGGGGGGGGGGGGGGGGGGGGGGGGGGGGGGGGGGGGGGGGGGGGGGGGGGGGGGGGGGGGGGGGGGGGGGGGGGGGGGGGGGGGGGGGGGGGGGGGGGGGGGGGGGGGGGGGGGGGGGGGGGGGGGGGGGGGGGGGGGGGGGGGGGGGGGGGGGGGGGGGGGGGGGGGGGGGGGGGGGGGGGGGGGGGGGGGGGGGGGGGGGGGGGGGGGGGGGGGGGGGGGGGGGGGGGGGGGGGGGGGGGGGGGGGGGGGGGGGGGGGGGGGGGGGGGGGGGGGGGGGGGGGGGGGGGGGGGGGGGGGGGGGGGGGGGGGGGGGGGGGGGGGGGGGGGGGGGGGGGGGGGGGGGGGGGGGGGGGGGGGGGGGGGGGGGGGGGGGGGGGGGGGGGGGGGGGGGGGGGGGGGGGGGGGGGGGGGGGGGGGGGGGGGGGGGGGGGGGGGGGGGGGGGGGGGGGGGGGGGGGGGGGGGGGGGGGGGGGGTGGGGGGGGGGGGGGGGGGGGGGGGGGGGGGGGGGGGGGGGGGGGGGGGGGGGGGGGGGGGGGGGGGGGGGGGGGGGGGGGGGGGGGGGGGGGGGGGGGGGGGGGGGGGGGGGGGGGGGGGGGGGGGGGGGGGGGGGGGGGGGGGGGGGGGGGGGGGGGGGGGGGGGGGGGGGGGGGGGGGGGGGGGGGGGGGGGGGGGGGGGGGGGGGGGGGGGGGGGGGGGGGGGGGGGGGGGGGGGGGGGGGGGGGGGGGGGGGGGGGGGGGGGGGGGGGGGGGGGGGGGGGGGGGGGGGGGGGGGGGGGGGGGGGGGGGGGGGGGGGGGGGGGGGGGGGGGGGGGGGGGGGGGGGGGGGGGGGGGGGGGGGGGGGGGGGGGGGGGGGGGGGGGGGGGGGGGGGGGGGGGGGGGGGGGGGGGGGGGGGGGGGGGGGGGGGGGGGGGGGGGGGGGGGGGGGGGGGGGGGGGGGGGGGGGGGGGGGGGGGGGGGGGGGGGGGGGGGGGGGGGGGGGGGGGGGGGGGGGGGGGGGGGGGGGGGGGGGGGGGGGGGGGGGGGGGGGGGGGGGGGGGGGGGGGGGGGGGGGGGGGGGGGGGGGGGGGGGGGGGGGGGGGGGGGGGGGGGGGGGGGGGGGGGGGGGGGGGGGGGGGGGGGGGGGGGGGGGGGGGGGGGGGGGGGGGGGGGGGGGGGGGGGGGGGGGGGGGGGGGGGGGGGGGGGGGGGGGGGGGGGGGGGGGGGGGGGGGGGGGGGGGGGGGGGGGGGGGGGGGGGGGGGGGGGGGGGGGGGGGGGGGGGGGGGGGGGGGGGGGGGGGGGGGGGGGGGGGGGGGGGGGGGGGGGGGGGGGGGGGGGGGGGGGGGGGGGGGGGGGGGGGGGGGGGGGGGGGGGGGGGGGGGGGGGGGGGGGGGGGGGGGGGGGGGGGGGGGGGGGGGGGGGGGGGGGGGGGGGGGGGGGGGGGGGGGGGGGGGGGGGGGGGGGGGGGGGGGGGGGGGGGGGGGGGGGGGGGGGGGGGGGGGGGGGGGGGGGGGGGGGGGGGGGGGGGGGGGGGGGGGGGGGGGGGGGGGGGGGGGGGGGGGGGGGGGGGGGGGGGGGGGGGGGGGGGGGGGGGGGGGGGGGGGGGGGGGGGGGGGGGGGGGGGGGGGGGGGGGGGGGGGGGGGGGGGGGGGGGGGGGGGGGGGGGGGGGGGGGGGGGGGGGGGGGGGGGGGGGGGGGGGGGGGGGGGGGGGGGGGGGGGGGGGGGGGGGGGGGGGGGGGGGGGGGGGGGGGGGGGGGGGGGGGGGGGGGGGGGGGGGGGGGGGGGGGGGGGGGGGGGGGGGGGGGGGGGGGGGGGGGGGGGGGGGGGGGGGGGGGGGGGGGGGGGG